>QTSX02003807.1:30952-107717 GCA_014839935.2 Entomophthora muscae | reverse complement strand
TTCAATTTACTCAATAAAACTTACATTTATCTATGACCAGAAACAAAAATAGTCAATTACACAGCAAAATTAAAGTCAAATACCAAATTCCAAAAATGAGACAGCAAACACATGGAACCTGTAAAATTAGGCTGATTGACCACAAATGATCAGTATAATTGTCACACACAGATCTTTATCAGTTACATACTGTATTATCAATAGATTATTTATTCTATTAAGTGCAGTGATTATACACCATATAATTCCTAGTTTATTATAA
Organism: Entomophthora muscae; assembly: GCA_014839935.2. Taxonomy (NCBI): domain Eukaryota; kingdom Fungi; phylum Entomophthoromycota; class Entomophthoromycetes; order Entomophthorales; family Entomophthoraceae; genus Entomophthora; species Entomophthora muscae. The sequence continues at coordinate 107,455 of QTSX02003807.1, read as the reverse complement.
TTGATATGACTATTATACGCCATATAATTATAGCTGCTATAGTGATTATCAATGATTACACAGTGTGTAATCACTAAATAATCAGTTGTTTACCTATCATTTCATCCCACTGGACGTTGTATAACCTCAGTCCCACCCAGCCTAAAAGGCGCATATGTGTATATCAAACAAATGATGTGTGAAAGGATGGGAAATAGCAAGTTTGCATTGATATTACACAGTGAATAATCAGTTCCTTACCAGATTTGGTCACTATTACACAGCAGATAATCCTTGGGTTGATACTGGATTGAGTCATTGTTGTATTTTGAGACTGTTGGGTATAGCTAAGAAGAATTAGCCCTGGTAACTGTTCAATTAATATACCTGAATGCAGGGTAGTAAAACTAAAGTGGAGTGAAAAATATGTAGGGGTAAAAACTTATGTTTATTTCATATAGAAACCAAGTATATATAGGGAGGTGGGAAATTGGTAGAGGGGAAATTGGTGGGATGGAAGGCCAAAAAATTAGGCCAGGATTAGCATCAATACCATAATCAAAATATCAATATCAATATAGAATATTGATTTGCACCCAGAAGTAAGGATCAATCAAGCAATCAGATTGTTGACATCACTTCCATTTAGGTTTCTGGACTCAAGCGCCAAGTAAGAGCTCTGATTCTGGAATTGAAGGCCTTGTTTGTTGCCTCTTTGTGTAACCTCCAAGTTGCCAAATTACTGAGAGGATTTGAGTGGAATGCAGAATGCTCTTGAATCCACTAGTTCTTGATTGATTGGTCAAGCAATTGCCTATGTGTAATTGCGTTCTGATCTGACTCTGAACTTAATATCCATTAAATCCATCACATTCTAGCACATTACAACATTTCCTGCTACTGGATTAGATGACAGGGTTTAAAATAGCCTACAGGACCTCAGGTAGCAGTATGGTTCATTCCTACACTTAAAGATATCCACAGCCCAAAAAGCAGACTGTTCAGGTGGTCATTCCTAAGAGGAAACAAGCTACAGCCAAGGCAGCTTGAGCCAAAAGGACTCCAGTTGTGAGAGAGCAGACTCTAGCCTAGCTATTACCCATGGTGGACGTGGACAACCAGTAATGGGACTTGTTGGCCAAGTTTTGGTGAGAGTTAATTCCTACTGTGCCTTTGGAGGGAACTAATCCCTTATTGGCAGCCTTCTTCTTGGCTCTTCATTAGCCACTAGTCCTTACTCAGCTCAAGTTAGAGGAGGTTAACTTGGTTCAGTAGCAATTCCTATGTGTCAGATAGAGGAGTACTTAGAGAGCTACCTTCAGAGTTTTACTTTCTGTGGTAAATAACTTGGTGCCACTCAGCAGGGTACTATGTTGGCCATCCTCAAGGCAGTGGTCAGGGCTTGGGCCATGCCTGTCCAGACTGTTTCCCAAGTGTAAGTTTGGGTGGCTACCAACAACTTTGAGCAAAGGATTTGTTATGTGTTCCAGGCTACCCTGAAGGGAGTGGATCCTGTCAGTGAAGACCATCTGGTTGCCATGGCCCTTACTGGGAACCTGATGCTCCATGGCGCCAACAAGTTTGACCTTACTAAGGAATACAACATGGCTGCCTTCCTTGACTGGCTTCTTGGGGTGTGCTACCGTTTAGGTAAAAAGACTCCAGATGAGTATGTGCTCCAGAAATCCCTTCTGTGGGATTGTCTCTTCCTTGTTGTGTCCTTCCCTGTTGCTGTGGGAATCAATCATGTGCGGCAATTAATGGGTCTTCAATGTACCATCCTTGGGCATTTTCTTTGTGTGTCCTCTGGAAACCAGCTTTGTTACTTAGCCACAGTTCAGGCCTTGGTTCAATTGGTCTGGTATATGCAAGGCCTGGTATCTCAACAATAAAGGTCTTCAAATTTATTTTTCTTATATATTCTTTGGTTTTAGAAAACTGGACAACAACCCATGGATTTTTTTATTAGGATTTTTTTGGGTTGTTGTCCTCATTGGGGCTTACTCTTGACTACTAGAACAGCAAGCATATATTGTGCATGCACTCTAGTAATTAATTGCCCAGAAACTGGCCCCTTTAATGTATGAGTTGAGGCCAGTCTTTTGGATGACTTGAACATGACCTTACCAGAGAGAGGCAAGTTTAGACTCTCACCTGTAACCTCTGTTGCTGAAGAAGTAGACCTCATCTTCAACCACGTAGGACTGTAGGGGAGGGCGCTTGGCCATGGCTGGGTCAAGGTCTTGGAGCTTGTGGTTAAGGTTAACTGTGTAGGCTTCAGATTGTAGCCATATCAATGTCTGTACCAGCTTATTGAAGTAGGCGTCCAGGGATACTTCCAGGATAGGTTTCACCAACAAGTATAGCAGGGGTGGAAGTCCTGGTTGTTACTCGTAGAGTAGCTGGAAGGGTGGCTTTTCTGTGGCCCAATGATAGCCAATATTGTACGCAAAGGTTGCAGCTGGCAAGAAGGTATCAAATTATGTCTCCTGTTGATGACCAAGCTTCTGTAGTATCTTTACCAGACTTCTATTTGTGTGTTCTATCATAACATTGATCTGTGGGTGATAGGGAGTAAATAGTGTACCATGTATTCCCATCAGTTGATTTAGGTGAGGGGTCATGTAGCTGGTAAAGTTGGTGCCATTATCTGCCAACAGTACTTGGGGACAGCCATGCTTGTATATTATGTTCTTCAGTATAAACATAGCAGCGGTCAGGGCGGACTGGTTAGGGATAGTCTTGGCCTCTACCCATTTATTCAGATGGTTAAAAGCCACAATGATGAGCTTGTTGCAACTGTTGGTAGCTGGCAGGGGGGGCCACTACGTCAATGGCTACAGTGTGGAAGGCAAACCCAGGGCGTATAAGTCTGTGTTGGAACTTAGCAATCTTAGGCCTCTCAATGTTGCAGTCATGGTAAGAGGCTAAAGTCTCCATCACATCTGTGTGCATTCCTTCCCAGAGCAATGTTGTTGTAACATTGCTAGTGTCTTCTGGATACCACCATGCCCATTAGTCTTGTGTGCAGCTACCACTGAGTCCATGTGCAGAGATGGATGTATATACAGAAGCCATGAATCCCCACAAAGCTTTAGTAGTTGTCCCTGGGAGACCTTGGAGACCTTGGTGTCAACAGCTAGCTTCTTGAGGGCCTTATGTATTTCTGCCGGTTCCTCCCCCCACAATGAAGGGTCCTCTTTAAGTTTATCATAGAGAATTTCAGCCATGGGGGGAGACTAAGGCAACAGTAGGCAGACAGGAGAGGCAGTTGGTATTTTGGTGGATTGCACCGGCTCAGTGAATGATTTTGTAGTCATATGCCTATAGCTTGATGGCCCAACATGCTAGCTGACCTTCAGTGTCTTCAGCCATTGCAAGGAATCATGGTCTGTGACAACTGTGAAGTGTACTCCATTAAGGTACACCCTGAATTGTTGGTAGGAGTAATTCACTGCCAAGCACTCACGTTCTGTGATTGTGTAGTTCCTCTCATGGATGTTGAGGGTGCAAGAGCAGGAACCCACTAGATGTTCTAATCCATTAGCGTCCAGCTGAGAAAGGACATCACCAATGGCTGTCAAGCTGGCATCAGTGTGGACTACAAAGGGCCAGGAAAAGTCTGGGTAGGCCAGCATTGGTGCATCTTTGAGAGTCTTCTTTAGGGCCTCAAATGCAGTCTGGCACGCTGGGCTCCAGAAGAAGTCTATATTGACGCAAAGGAGTTAGAAGAGTGCATTCCCCAGTGTGGCAAAATTGGGGATAAAGCGGCAATAGTAACCTATCATCCCCAGAAAGACTTGAACATCCCTTTTACTATAGGGTACCTGCATCTTTTCAATGGCCTCAACCTTGAGAGGGACAGGGCTGAGTCCATTGCAGCTGATGATAAAACTAAAGAACTCTAGATGCTCCTTGAAGAAGTTGTATTTACATGGCTTCAGCTTTAGATTGGCAGCTAAGAGCCTCTTGAAAACTTCCTCCAGAAGATCCAAGTGTTTGATAAAGGTGCAAGAGAAGACATTAATGTCATCCAGGTATACTAGTACAAAGGAGAGCTTGAGATCTCCCATCACTGCATCCATGGCTCTCTGGAAGGTGGCCGGCGCATTGGATAGGCCTTGGGACATCCTTGTGGGTTGGAAAAGCCCTTGGTCAGTAATGATGGCGCATTTCTCTTGGTCAGCAGGAGGCAGGTCAATTTGCCAATACCCACTGATAAGGTCCATTTTACTAAAGAACTTGGCACCTCCCAGTCAATCCAGTGTATCATCAATGTGAGGAACTGGGTAGGAGTCCTTCTTGGTGACTGCATTCAGACAGCGGTAGTCAATCACCACTTGATTACTTCCATCTTTCTTCTTGACAATCATCAGGGGAGCAGCCCAAGGGCTCTTGCCGGGAACCAGGAGTACAGTACCTAGTAGTTTCTGGAGTTCTTTGTTGGCCACAGCATGGTTAGCTTGGCTAAGTGTATTGGTCTAGAGCAAATTGGGGGGCTATCCTGGGTATCAATATGATGTGCTACGTCTAATGCCTTCCCAAGGTCATAGTCATCTTTAGCAAACACATTCCTGTATTGAGCAAAAAGATCCATAGCTAGGTCCTTTTGCTCTTCAGAGAGGCCTGATAGAAATTCACGGCTGATGAATGACAGAACTCTTAGCTGCTCACAGGGTAAGCCCAACTCCAAGAAGTTTGCAAAAGGGGAAGCTTCCTGTAGGTTGCCATGTTTTTCTAAACGTATGTGGCCCAGCAATTGATACCTGGAGACAGCCATTGGTTGTTGGCTCATGTTAGCCAGCAACACCAGGATTTTCTGATTGCTAGGAATGATGATTCCTGGTGCTACCCAAGGCTCCAACCAATATGCATTGGGGATGCCAAAAATCTCCCCATGAGTACCAGTAGGAAGTGCAAGTGATAGACCAGTTTTATGAATTACTTGTGAGCCTGGTGGTATGAACACTGTGGAAGATGCATACACAGGAATACCCTTGGCTTCTCCTATCAAGACAGGGAGCACCTTAGCCTTTTTACTGTGCAGTGTATAGGCAACAGGCAGTTCTCCATCTACATAATCCAGGTTGATGTAGTGTAACTGGCGTAGGAGCAGGTCCAAAGGGCAATCACCATGGTAGAGCATGGGAATTGAGTGACCCAAGATCCCAAATGTATGATCTCCATGGTTAGTCAAGGTGCTGTACTGAACCATAAAGCTAGTTCCAATAAAGATGTCATAGCTGTTATTCTCCAGAACTATGGCGGAAGAAGTGATCATTGGTTTTCTAAAACAGAGGGGGAGAGAAGAGCAAGCTCCTTTTGCCCTAGTGGTCTGTGGGCCAGCCGTACCAAACTCTTCATGGTAAGCTAGGTCTGGTACCAGTTTTAGCTTCTTGACCAGCTGCAAGGATATCATGTTCCCTGAAGCACCAGTATCCAGTATGGCTTGTACGTGGGTTTTGTTCACTACCAGGTTGATATAGGTATAATACTGGAAGTCTTTTCTGATCTCCACAATCTTGGAGACCTGAAATACGCTTGGTCCCTTGAAATTCTCCAGAAAGGTAGCCATGGCAGCTCCTACAGCTGGGCTTGCTTCTTTGAGAAACTCTAGAGGGACTGAGATATTTACTGTACGCAGCAGCATGGTTAGTTGTTCAGAGCTGTCCTCCTTGTGAGTAACTTCCACGCCTGGTTGAGCCAGTTGTTTGGCATAGGGTAAGGATACTGTCCTATGAGCTATTTGGGGGATAACTAGCTCAGGGAAAAGTGTGGTCCGGTGAGTTTGAGTGTTAACAGTGAGGACTCAATAAAGGAGGATCTAATGAACTCCTTCTGAGTCAGTATCCTCATGTAAGGGTTGAGAGTTGAAGTCAATCATGAAGGGCTCTTCCTTAGGAATCAACACAGAGGGTGGTGAGGCAGCAGGCCTCAGAGCAGGTTTGTTGGGGGTAGAGGTATGGGGGAGATGAGGGTGTCAAAACTACAAGGGCAGCCAAGGATTTATCCTTGTCTTGGTTGCTTAGTAGTTTTTTGACTGGTCCTCATTGTCTTCCTCAATATCTGTGTCATCAGCGTAGTCCTCCTTCTCTGGTTCTGTGCCTACAACTAAGACATTGCGTGGGGATTTACAGTCCCAAGAAAGGTGACCAGGTTTGTTACACTTGTCAAGATTATACTTCTTAAAAGTACAACAAATAAATAAAAGGGGAAGATTTAAAAGAAGAATGATACTTTATTTGATATGTATATAGAATGTTATATAGTATCATGGGAAGCCACATGCTGTCCATGTATATCATGGTGGTCATGGGGCTTATCTGATAAATGTTCTTCCTGAGTCACAAGGTCTACTCAAGTTGTGTTCCGCTTAGGATCCAGATTGAGTGATCCCTGTAATAGATGATTGGGTGATAGGCGTGCCACTGGCTTCTTGAATAGTTGATGAACCATTTGGTGACTTATTTGGTGAACTGCTCAGGGCCTTAATTCCCTGAGAGGGAGTAATTAAAGATGTTGCAACATCTCCCCCTGGGGTATTGGAAGGCAGTGCCTTGGGAATTTTCTTTAGAGAGTCAGGGCCACATGCTTGGTATTGATCCAGTTTGGCGTTAGGGACAGGGAGTCTGGAATTTTATTGGGCCTTCCTGGCTTTGCATAGGCAGAGTTGGTTGTGATGCATACACTTCAGCTTGGTTTGCGCTCCAATACCCTTGATGAGATAGGTGTTGTTGGGCTTGACCTCCATGATGATGCCTGGTCCACGCAATCCTGGGTCTAGCTTGTGTTGATTGTGATTGACAACCCAGATTTTGTCCCCAGGCTGGAATCTTTCCTGTTGTAGGGGGACTTACTCTCTCTCAACTCTTTTGCGTTCCATCTCTTCTTGGTCTTTTCTAGCCTTCTGTACATTGAGGTTGTTGCCTTCTGGTATCTTTTTTGGGAGCAGTAACCTGGTTCCGGCGGCTGTACTAACAAGGGCAGGCTTTTGCCCATAAACCAACTCATAAGGACTTTTGCCAGTGTTGCGGTTGACTCTAGTTTGGCAGACCATAAGGGCTGTTGGGAGCATATCAACCCATGCCTTTGGATTGTTAGCAGATAACTTACTGAGGGCTTCTACAATTGCGCCGTTTAATTGTTCTACTTGTCCATTTGCTTGAGGATGATACAGGCTGGCAGTGATGTGTCTGATTCTGTTATTGGCTAGGTAGATGTTTGTGCCAATGGCCTTAAGTTTGGTGCCTCCATCTGTGATCAGGAGGTTGGGTTTTACAAACTTGCCAATGATCTCTTTGCTGATGAATTGTCTTATATCATTGCCTTTGTGCTCTTTTGTGGCTTGTGCCACAGGCCACCTAGTTGTGTAGTCAATAGCTGTTATGATGTAATTTTTCCCTTTATTCTCGCCAGGCATTGGTCCCATAATATCCAATGACCATACCTTGAAGGGCTGTGTGATGGATACAGGTACCATCAATTTGGGCAGCGCTTTGCTTTGGGCGTACTTCTCACAGACTTTGCATTGCTCTAGTACTTCTTTGATATCGTTGAGCATGTTGGGCCAACAGTAGCATGTTTTAAGGTATTTGTGTAGGTTCCTGCTACTGGTGTGTCCCAAGTCTCTATGGTATCTGAGTATGGTGTCAATCTTTTGCGTTGACAGGACGTAAGGTACAGTGCTGCCACTAGGGAGAACTCAGTGCAACGTGCCATATATGTTTTTGGACAGGTGTTTGTTCTTGAGAACTCTTTCTTGGATGTGCATGGGAGTGCCTGGTGGGAAACCCTCCTGGAGATTCCCCATGATGAGCATGCGCCAGTTGGGGTCATCATCAGCACAGAGGGCATACTTGCTGTATAGCCTTGATAGGGCGTCTGCGGTAAGCATTTCTTTGCCCAGTCTGTATTCAATTTACATGGGGTATCTTTGTATGAGACTCATCTATTCAGCCTTCCTTCTTGATAGGTGTTGTTGTGTTTTGAAGAACACCAGTGACTTATGATTGGTGAGTACCTTGAATGTTTGAGCTCCTTCCAGATAACAACGTCATTTTAGAAGGCAGTGTACAATGGCTACTAGCTCCTTATTGTGAATAGGGAATCTCTGTTTGCTGTCTGAAAGCTTTCTTGATTCATATGCAACAGGGAGGAATTCTTTTTCTGCTGTTTAAATGCAGAATACTCTGCCTATAGCTCAATCAGAGGCGTTAGTTTTGAGTTCAAATATCCCTTTGTGGTTTGGATATTGGAGTATGGGGGCTGTAATCATTTGCTCTTTTAGTTGGCAGAAATGTTGATCTTGTAGCAGGGTCCACACAAACTTGGTTGTATTGCCTGTGATGGCTGATAAGGGGGCTGTCAACGCGCCCCAGTTGGGGATGAATCTCCTGATGTAGGCAATCATGCCTAAGAAGGTACAGAGTTCACTCTTGTTCCTAGAGGCTGGCATTTTGGTTATAGCATGTATCTTCTCTGGGTCTGGTTTTATCCTGTCCTTGCTGACAATGTGGCTGAGGAATGGGAGTTCCAACGAGAAGAAGTCACACTTTGACGGCTTGTCAATAAGTTGATTTTCCTGAAGGGTGCAGAGGACTAGGCAGAAATCTTCCCAGTGTTGTTTTAAGTTTAGGCAGTAGATGATTATGTCATCCAGTTAGATAATTGCTTGCTTCCCAATGTGTTCTTTGAAAACTTTATTCATGAACGTCACAAAGGTACTGGGGGTGTTTGTCATATCAAAATTAAGGACGACACACTTGAAAGACCTGTATTTAGTTCTGAATGCCGTCTTTGGAATGTCTTCAGGCTTTACACAAATTTTATGGTATCCAGCTGTCAGATCAATTTTTTTGAAGATTTGGGACCCCCCCTTAGGGCGTTGAAAAGGTCGTCAATCAGGGGCAGGGGATACCTGTTCTTAATTGTGACCTCATTGAGCGCCCTGTAGTCTGTGACCAGGCAAAGTCCCCTGTCTTTCTTGGCCACAAAGAAGACTGCAGCGCCAAAGGGTGATTTTGAGGGTCTAATGAGGCCCTTGTCTAGTTCTTTGTCAAGATAGGCCTTTAGAGCGCCGTCTTTTTGGGGTGTTAAACAGTTGCTGGGGCGTGCCTTGGGTACGCTTCCTTTAAGGTTGATTTCGTGTTGTATGCTGCGGTTGGGTGGTAACCTGGGCAGTAATTCTTGGAACACAGGGGAATTCTTTGAGTAGCTGATTGCAGATGTAGTTGTTTTCACATTCTGCTTCAGTATTTTTGAAGTGGATCATTTTGTATCTACAGGTGTTCCAGTTGATCTTGCTTGGGTCTGTTTCCTCTTCTGTTTCCATTATCTTTACAAACATGTGGTTGCACATGAGGGTGTCAAGGTGAGTTGGGTAGATGTGATGATGTACTTTGCTGCGCTGGATGGTGAGGATTGCACTGTCCCAATCAATGTGTGGTTTGGTCTTTTGCATCCAATCCAGACCTGATATCACATTGTAGTTAGGGATGGGTATGATAGGTCCACTGATTGTTGTTTGTACGTCTCCAATTTGAGCGCGGAAAGGTTTTGTCCTCTGCTGACTGGCGTACTTCTATTGTCTGCCATGATGACTCTCCTGACACTGCTTTGGATTGTAGGTAACTTCATAAGGTTGGCAAATTTTTTGTCAACAAGGGATTGATCTGCTCCAGTGTTGAATAGTTCTGTGCCTTGGTATCTGCAAAAAACGGAAAGTATAGGTAAGGAGTTTATTTCCAGTTTGGGCGGCAAACAGTAGAGGATTGCTGGAGGGTACTTGGATCATGGTAATTGAGTCCACGTCTTGGTCCCAGTACAAGTCTTGTGTGTTGGGGGAGGGTAGCTCGCCTAAGCACTCCCCTGAGCTTTCTCCTCCTTGTTGGTGTCTTTGGTGCTAGCCTGGTTGGCTTGGGCTGTACAAATTCCATTACAAGGGTGAGAGTTGTTGGCTCAGTTGTTCTGCTTGTTGGGACAAGTGTCCTTTCTGGCAGTTGGGCTTTCCTTGCGTTTATTGGCCGTGTTTAGGTCATCAGATTTCTGTGCTGCATATTTACCCTCTAGGAAGACGTCTTTGAAGTTCTTGCAGCAGGTCATCTCAAACTGGTGTCTGATGTGCATAGGGAGGCCATTGTAGAAATCCAGGCATGGTCCAGGTTCATCAAAATTGATGGTACTGGGTGCGCAGTCATGTAGATCTTTGTAAGCTGTGATGTACTCTTCAATTGTTCCTGTCATTTTGAAGGTTCAAAGTTCTGTCATGATTACTACGTCTGAATCCTTCATGGAGAACTTTTTGAGGAAAGCGCTCTTGAACATTTCCTGGTTCTCCTTCTGGTTGGGGTGTTGGACCATCCATGCGCTTACAAAGTGTGACGCTGATCCTGTGACACAGAGGGAGACTTTGCTGATCTAAAGTCTACATGGGTACCTACTTGTTCAAACTTGCTTATGGTGCTGTCAATCCAAAAGGAGGCGTTCTCACAGCGTAGTCCCGCAAAGGTACCAATTTCAGCTGTGCACAGGCGTTAAAACACAAGGTTAGGTATTTTGGGATGTTGTGGTGTATTTACGGCTGATATGATGGCAGGTAACAGGTTGCGGGTCTGGAGGGTATTGTACTGCTCTACAGGGATAAGGACCTTGTCAACAATACCAAAGCCGTTTGGAACCTCTTGTCCTTCTTTGTAGTCTCTCCAGCCACCAGGGAGTACCATTGTTTGAGTCTTTTTCTTAGGAGGAATTTTTTTCTTAAGTTGGGTAGGTATGTAAAACCTACCTGTGCTACCACTGTCAAGATTATACTTCTTAGAAGTATAACAAACAAATAAAAGGGGAAGATTTAAAAGAAGAATGATACTTTATTTGATATGTATATATAATGTTATATAGTATCATGGGAAGCCACATGCTGTCCAAGTATATCATGGTGGTCATGGGGCTTATCTGATAAATGTTCTTCCTGAGTCACAAGGTCTACTCAAGTTGTGTTCTGCTTAGGATCCGGATTGAGTGAACCCGTAATAGATGGTTGGGTGATAGGCGTGCCACTGGCTTCTTGACTAGTTGGTGAACTATTCATTGACTTATTTTGTGAGCTGCTTGGGGCCTTAATTCCCCAAGAGGGAGTAATTGAAGATGTTGCAACACACTTGAAGCAAAGGCATGCTAAAATATTTCAAGCTACTAGGATTAGGATCAACTGCCTTCAAACCATCAGTACTGAAATTTCTGGTTCTAGCTTCAGTGGAAGGTTTGGATGTTCCTTTAGGTAGGGGAACTCAAACTCTTTCTTGTAAGTTTGCAGTAATCAGATCAGGTCAGGGACTGTCTGGGCAGTGTAAATCCCAGATTTTAGTGCAAGCAATAGCTCCCTGTTGATCCGTGCTGCATTGAGAAGCGCTGACTGCACATCAATGAACAACACTGCCTTAATGAAAGCCAAAGTCTGTGCTTCCAAGTAGAATCTGGAAGTAAACTCCTCCAAGGTTTCTACCACCCTGAGTTTAGTATCCACAAAGCCCATCTTCTGTCCTAGGAGGGCTTCTGGGCCACAAAACTCTTCCATCAATGCCCAAGAGATGTTGGCGTAAGTCCAGCTATTCTCTGGGAGGCGGGGTAGTATCAGGGTCTGTGTTTCAGTGTCCAGACAGTTGATTATGGTAGAGTCCTTCATAGCCTCATCTTCCCCATACATTTAGTTCTGGTATAGCCGGAGGAACATGGCCACATTACTCTTTCTGTCAAACCTGGGGAGTTTGGCTGGTTTGAAGAAGGTCAAAGTTTTATGGGCCACAGTTATAGCTGGTGCAGCCTACCAAATAGGGGAAGCAGGTCTGTTGCAGTTAGCCTTGGAGGCAGAAAAGCGGGCTTTAGACGCAGCCTTGTGTATCTCTTCCCTTTGTGCTTCAAGATCTTGTACAGTATCTTCAATGGTAACCGTGGATGGGCCACCATTTTCTGTCACCACCTCAAGCACTCAGATAGAACAGGGGAGCCTCCGGTTGGTCTCCTCATTGCTGTCCAGGATGTGGTACTCTTCTTGCCCAGATGAGTTCCAGTACCTGGCCTGGGATTGACATCCAGTCTCCCTGAGCTGATGTTGGGTCAGAAGACTATCCAGCTTCTGTTCCAGTGAAGCCATTTTGCTGTTTGCTCTCTTCAACTGATCTTAGGTAGAAGCCATCAGTGCCCTGTGCTCATCCAGTTCATCTGTGTAGGACTGGTTCTCCAGATGAGTGAAATCTAAGTTGTCTTCCAGTAGGCCTATACTATTCTCCTGGTTGGTCAGTGCCTCTTGGAATTTTGAGATCTTTTCAGCATTGGTTTTGTCTTGGCTTTGGCAACTGCTAGATAAGGTGGCCTTCTCATCCTGGAAATCATCAACATTGTGTTTGACTTTGCCAAACTCTAAATATATGAAGGTCAAGTCAATGCCTGCTTCCTTCACTTCATGTTGTAACTTTGATAGATGGTCATAAAGTTCTAATATATCTCTATTTATTATTGTGTTTGAAGAAGAAGGAGTAGATACCACAGGTTAGTTGGAGCCCACCAATGGAAGTGCTGTCTGGCGTTGGTTCAATATGATCACCTCTTGGACCAGCTCACAGATGACTGGTCCATTCTCTTTGATGTGTGCCGCCACTGTGGCAATCCATTTGGAGACCAACCCTTGGTGGCAAAGAGTCTGGATTACTTGATGGGGGACCAGGGAATTCAGTTCTTGTTTGACCGCTTTGGACCAGGGGATAATGCTGTTCTGGACTGTCACCACTTCCAAAAGCTGGTTGTTCATTAACTCAAATTTGATAGCCAGATTGTGGTATAAAAGCTGAAGAAATGAATGCTGGTTTGTCACTAGTATTCCCTGATCCTGTATCAATCTCTTTAGGCGCCCCAAGTGTACTTGATTGTGGCAGATGGCTGGGTGGGCAAATTGCTGGATGCAGTCCTTCACGTGCTCAGCAGTTTGGAGGTCCTTACAAAGTTGGTTGAGGTTTACCTGACTTATGTTAAGAAATCTCTCCATGGATATCTCAGCAGACGGATTTTAGATAGCCAGCAGTTGTGATTGTTGACCTTTGTTGTCCACTCCTTTGTCCATTCCGGTCATGGATTGCCGGATGGCTTCTTTGGAGGGACTGGCATTAGCGTCCACTTCCATGGATGCAGGCGCAGTTAATAGTAGTGGGCTCCGGTTGCCAAGTGTTAAGGGTTGGGGGACATAATCCATAAATTGTTGGAGTTGAGCAAGACCACTGGATAGGTTTTGGTAGGCATTATTGTTGCCACAAGGCATCCCTCCCTCCACCAAGAAGGAATTGCAGGGGTGAGAAGGACCAGGTACTTGTTTGAAGATTTCCATGAGCGCCAAAGGCTGTATGTGTGGAATGTTGGGTATAGCTAGCAAGAATTAGCCCTGTCAATTGTTCTATTATTATACCTAGATACAGGGTAGTAAAACCAAAGTAGGATTGAACAATATGTGGGGTAAAAACTTGTCTTTATTTCATATATAAACCAAGTATATGTAGTGAGGTGGGAAATTGGGGGAGGGGAAATTGGTGGGATGGAAGGCCAGGGAATTAGGCCAGGTTTGGCATCAATACCATAATCAAAATATCAATACCAACATTGTTTATTGATTTTGCACCCAGAAGTAGAGATCAATCAGGTGATTGGATTATTGACGTCACCTCCATTTAGGTTTCCAGACTCAAGCGCCAAGTATGAGCCTTAATTATGGATTTGAAGGCCTTGTTTGTTGCCCCTTTGTGTAACCTCCAAGTTGCCAAATTACTGAGAGGATTTGAGTGGAATCCATAATGCTCTGGAATCCACTAGTTCTTAATTGATTGGTCAAGCAATTGCCTAATGTGTAGTTACGTTCTAGATCTGACTTTGAACTTAATGTCCATCAAATCAATCACATTTTAGCAAATTTTGACAAAATGCAACAGTGGTAGCACAGGTAGGTCCTCCACACCTACACAACTTAAAGGAAAAATTTCTCTAAAGAAAAGAGCCCAGCAGATGGCACTCCCCCACCAGCTGGAGACAATAAAAAGAAGGTCAGGACGTCCCCACAGGATTCACTGTCTTAAACAATATCCTCATATAACCCAAAAATTACAGCTTCCTCAATACACAAGGAGTCCTGAACCCACCTCTGATCCCTGATGCAACCAAAATACCCAACATTGTATTCTAATGGCTACACTCAGAAGAGATCAGGACGTTCTCAGGACTATGCTGTGAAAATTCCAATCTCTGGATTCAAAGCACCTGAAATAAATTCACACAAGTAGGATACCCCCAGAAACTCTGGGCAAGTGAAATTGCTTTACACATTACTGGGACTGCCTCCTGATTTGTGATAAAATGGTTCAACTGACACCCTGGTCACAACAAAGACTGTGAAATGTTCAAGAACACCTTTCTAGAAAAGCTTGTCATAAAGGACTTCAAGGTTGTAATCATTACAGTAATCAGAACATTTAAAATAAAAGGAAATATTGAGGAGTACATTGCAGCATATTAAGACATACATGATTAGTCTCCCAACACCATCAAATTTGATGAAGCAGGATCACAACTAGACTTCTACAATGACTTCCCCACACACATCAGATGCCAGTTTGACATGAGCCGCTGCAAGAACCTCCAAGAGGTGTGTCAAAACAGCAGGCTCAACCCGCCAGCAAGGTTCCAAGTAAGCAGGTTTGTGACCCGCAATCCAATTATCCAGTCACCCAAAGCAATACTAGGAAGTCAAATTGAATTGCCAAATCCAACAACATGAACAAATGATGATCCCTTATGGTGGATACCTTGTTTTGGCGCTTGAATTATTACAATGATCAAGCCACCCCCTTCAACATCCCACCATGTGATCAACACTATCATGTTCCTACTATCCACAATTCATAGCAACTATATAACCCATATCTCTCAATAAAGATTATTATCTAGTTTCCAAATATTTCCCCCTTTTAAATCTGCTAAAAAAGCACAGTTATGACAGGTGTTTTTGAAAGGAAAGCAAGCTGCACAAAAATCTGGCACCCTGCACAAAATCAACAAACGGAAAGAGAGTACCTCAGCAAAAAGAACACTCACCCCAACAATCAAACCAACCAAGCCAATAACCCTCACCCTTGAGGCAGAAATTTTACAACTCAAGTGAACCAGATGAGTACTTATAATGTAGCCAAAGAGGGAAAAGCTCAGGGGAGTGCTTAGGAGAGCTGCCTTCCCCCACTTTGCAAGACTTGTACAGGGACCATGATGTGGATTCAATTACAATGATCCAAGCACCCTCCAGCAATCCCATACTGTTTGCCGCCCAAACAGGAAATAAACTGCTCACTTATCATTTCTGCTTTTGCAGATATCAGGGCACAGCACTATTTAACACTAGAGCAGACCAATCCCTCATCAGAAATTTTTTTCCAACTTTATTAAACTACCCACAATCTAGAGTAATTTCAAGATAATTATCATGAAAGACAATAGGAGTACTCCAGTCACCAAAGAGGCAAAACATTTCTGGGTACAAATAGGAGATATACAGACTACCCTTAGTGGTCCCATCATCCCAATCCCCAAATACAATGTAGTACTTGGCCTAGATTGGATGAGAAAGACAAAAACTCACATTGACTGGGACAGCGCTACCCTCACCATACAGTGAGGACAAGTACACCATCACATGTACCTAACTTATCTTGACACATTAATGAGAGACCATGTATTTGTAAAGATTACCAAAACAGAAGGGGAAAGGAACCCAGCAAGATCAACTGAAACACTTGCATGTATGATATTATTCACTTTAAGAATTTAGAGGCCTCACATGAACAAGATCCAGTACAACAACAGCTAATCCAAGAATTCCCTTCTGTCTTCCAAAAAAAACTGCCAGGACTACTACCTGACAGGGGTATTCAACACAAAATTGAGCTCAAAGGAAGTGTGCCAAAAGCACGCCTCATCTATTGCCTAACACCACAAGAAGAGGGGATGTACTAAAAGCCTATCTAGACAAAGCCCTCAAAAAATGACTCATCAAACCACCCAAATCTTCTTTTAGTGCAGCTGTCTTTTTTTATAGCAAAGAAAGATGGAAAATTATTCCTGGTCACTTATTACAGGGCGCTCAACAAGGTCACAATTAAGAACATGTATCTCCTGCCCCTGATTGATGACTTTTTTGATGCCCTGGGGGTCCCAATTCTTCACAAAAGTTGATCTAACAGTGGGGCATCATCAAATCTGTGTCAAACCAGAAGACATCCTCAAAACAGTGTTTAAACTAAGTATGTCTTGTTTTAATGTGTTGTCCTCAATTTTGGCATAACTAACACCCTAAGTACCTTCATGATTTTTATGAATGAAGTATTTAAAGATCACATCAGAAAAAGTGCTATAGTCTACTTCAACAACATAATCATATACAGCCCCACTAAGGAACAACATTGAAAAGAAGTTTGCCTGGTCCTCTGTACCCTTCAAGATAATTAACTCATAGCTAAACCTTCAAAATGTGACTTATTCTCTACAGAGCTCCCATTCTTAGGCCATATTATCAGTAAGCATGGGGTCAAACCCAAACCAGAGAAAATAAGAGCCATAACTGATATGCTGGTACCACAAAATAAAAGTGAGCTTTGTACATTCCTGGGCATGGTGACATATTTTAAGAGATTCATCCCTGTCTGGGGCAACTTGAATGCCCTCTTATCCACAATCACAGGCAAAACAGCAAAATTTGTATGGAAACTGTTGAAAGACCAACACTTTTGGCAATTAAAAGAACATATGGTCACTGCACCTATTTTGCAATATCCAAATTGTGAAGGGGTGTACAAGTTAGAAGCTGATGCCTCCATTACGCAATAGGAGGAGTACTCCAAATTCAAACTGCAGGAAAGGAATTCCTCCCTGTAGAATATAAATTAATAAAGTTGTCTGATGGTGAGCAAAGAAATTGGATACATGAAAAAGAACTGATAGCTATTGTCCACTGTCTAATGAAGTGGCAATGTTATCTGGAAGGTGTAAAGTTACGCCTCCCCCTTAGGCCTCCACTTCAATTCCTGCCAAATGCTTGGGAATTCCACCAAATTATTTTTGAATATTTATATAAAAGATTACTGAAAAAGCTCAAAAAAACCATCAATTTAATATTTTGGAATTATTCTGAAGATGCCCCACCTAACCCACCCAAGAGACACCTCTGGTTAAATATCATGTGCAAGAGCAGCCAGGAGCAGTGGTAATTGCATCCAAAGCATATTCCTGATGTTAATTGGTTTGGTTTTCCTTTTTACTATGTCCTTTTAAAATTTGGCAAGATCTTCCTGCCTCAAGAAATGAATTTATATCCGCTCATATCATTGATCAATTGGTTTGTGACATTAAATCTACCACCCCAATTCTATCCCATCCCTTAAATGAGTGCAAGAGTTGTAAAAGACCTTGCTTCATCATTCTCTACTCTAATAAAGTTTGAAATTTGCTAGTCTAATCTGGCCATTTGGTTTTTTCTGTTACTTTCAGTGTTCAGTTGATTTCTTCCCCCCTTGGCCTCCTAGGAATTATTGGTGACAACCTTTTGGTTGTTGCTGAAACCACAATTTTTATTGTGGTTGAGAGCTTGGTTTTATTTCCTACTAACCTGCTCCCCAGTTCTCACAGAAGGTGCACAGATATTCAAAGTGCTAAACAAACACAAGTCATTGGTGTTCTTTAAGACTCAATAACATCTATCTAGACAATAAGCTGAATGGATGAGCCTTGTACAAAGGTAACCCATAATAATCAAATACAAACCAGGCAAGCAACTACTTACTGCAGACACCCTATCAAGGCAATACCATAAGTGCCTACTCTGCACTAACAGAGAGGACCCTGATTGGCTCATGTTAATTATGGGGAATTTCTAAGAGGGATTTATGCCTGGTACACCAATGAAAGTCCAATAAGAAGTCCTTAAGAACAAACACCTGTTCAAAAGCGTATATGGCACTGTACACCACATATTACCAAATGGCAATACTGTACCCTACATCCCGTCAACACAAAATATTGACACAATTATTTGATACCACATAGATCTGGGACACACTTGTAGTAGGAACTTGCATGAATACCTCAAGACACACTGCTGGTGGCCTAACATGTTAGAAAAAATCAAAGAGGTGCTCAAACAATGCAAAGTGTGTGAAAAGTATTCCCGCTCCAAGGTATCCCCCAAGACAGAATGCCAGTATCAGTCACACAACCATTCAAGTTATGGGTATTAGACATTGTGGGACCTATGTCTGGAGATAACAAAGGAAAAAATATATCATCACAGCCAAAAACTATGCAACAAGTTTGTTGGGTTCTGAGGCGCGGCACAGACACACAACAGGGAATCCTAACCTTAGGATTGGATTCATACTAAGTCTTGGTTAGATGACAGGGAAGGCTATATGTTTAGCTTGCGGCCCTGGAAGAATAATCTCTGCTAGTTGTGGCTAGAGAGAGGCGCGGAAGTACAGAAGACACAAAGACAAAAATGTGAATAGAACTAAACTTTATTGGTGAATTAAGAAAAGGATAATATAGTGGTTGAGAATACCACAAAACACTACCAGGACGGTAGGGTCACTTGCCACCAGCATGAATGAGGCAATTAAGTTGCGCAGAGTCAAGAAACTGAACAATTGTACTTTCTGATTCAGTAATCAACTCATTTTGAGAGGCAAAAGCAAGAGATTTGTCTTTGAAATGGCCCACCAAAGGCAAAATTAAAACATGGTGAATAGTGGTATTCACGACATTGCCCTCCCCTAGATTGGCCTTAGGGGGTAATATTTATGAAGGAACTTTGTGTGCACTCAAGCAAAAGGACGGCCACTGGAGAGGAGCTTTACAGTGTATTTGGACCCTTATTTAAAAGTCACTTCTAAAGGGCTGATCCACAGAGAGTCCAGCTTATGCGCGCGCCCACCTACTCTATGTTGGTAGTAAAGTACATGGTCACCAACATTGAACTCAGGCAGGGGGAAGCGTCCAGCGTTATTTGGAGAGAGCTCAAGCATCTTAGTCTTATATGCAGAAGTGTAGGCAGTAGCCTGTATATCAATTATGCGGTTGACTAGATCCTTGATGTGGTTGTCAGATATATGGCCTTATCAGAGGTAAGCAGGGGGCCCCCAAGAGCAAAGGGGTAATAGCCTCTTGCTCATACAGCATAGCAAAAGGGGAGTACCCAGTGACACAATGTTTGCTAAGGCGGTATGCAAAGAGAGCGGCAGGTAAATATAGGTCCCAGTTGGCAGCGTCAGAGTAGGTGAGATTCCTCATGATAGAGACCCGTGTTAAATTTGAAAGTTCAACAGTCCCATTGGTAGAAGGGTTGTAGGGGGCAGAGAAGGGCTGGTATGACCCCAAAGCTTTGACAACAGAGGTTACCAGCTTGGCATTGAAGTTAGTCCCATTATCAGAGAGCAGCACATGAGGACAGCCATGGTGGTAGAAAACATCTTGTAACAGGAAGGCAGCAGTTGTCTTAGCTGTGATGTATTTTTTAGGGAAAGCCTCTACTCACTTGCTGAAGTGATCAATCACAATCAGAATAAAGCAACACCCAGAACATGAGTGGGGGAGAGGACCTACTGCGTCAATGCTGACAGTGTGAAAGGCATGTTGCAGGGGGACTAATTTGAGCTTGTGGGCAGCAGCTCAAGGCCTCTGCAGCTGACAGTTGTAGCAGCTATCTATGACGTCTGGAATCAGCAGGCAAAGATTCTCCCAGAAGTAATTCTTTTGAAGCCAGTCAAAGGTCTTGGCAATGCCTCCATGCCCAGTCTCTTTATGAGCTTGTGACACCAACAAGAGGCAAAGACTGGGTCATACATAAGGCAGATAATGGTCTTTTACCTTCTTGAAGAGCTTATTGTCGTGTATGAGGGTATTTTTGGATAGTTTGGACAAAGCCAGTTGGACCACTTCTGTCTCACTTTCTCAAGAAGAAGAGTATCCAATTAGTTCATACAACCGGTCAGCCTCTGCAGGATGTAAAGCAAGAATGGACATTCTGGATAGCCCATCAGTGTTTTGATGTTAAATCCCAGGGCAATGGAGCACAGTGAAGTTGTATCCCTGCAGACGTAGAGCCCATCTACTAGGCCCCTTCAGGTTCCTTGAGCTGCTGTAACCACTTAATAGAGGAGTGGTCAGTGACAACTTTGAAATGGGTACCATTCACTTAGTGGTGGAACTTCTTGACTGCATGTAACACAGCAAGACACTCCTTCTCTGTGACACTATAGTTCTTCTCATGTTTGTTTAGCATGCAGGAATTGTAAGCCACAGGATGGTCTACACCCTTGTTGTCTAGTTGGGCCAGAATGGCTCCAATAGCTAGATTGCTAGTGTTGGTGTACAGGATGAACTCCTTATCATAGTCAGGATACACTAGGATGGGAGCTTCTTTGAGTTTTTTCTTAGGGGTCTCAAAGGCTTGCTGTTGACTGGCGGTCCATTCAAAAGGGACATTGCATAACAGCTGGGCTAGAGGTTCACTAGTATTGGCAAAGTCAGGGATAAACTGTCTATAGTAGCCCATCATCCCTAGAAAGACTTGTACTTTGCAGGTTGGTGGGCAGAAGCATTTTTTGATGGCTTCAACTTTCTTAGTCATTGGGCGAATCCCAGTTTGGGTTACTTCATGGCCCAAGAATTCAAGAAATTCTTTGAAGAAGGCGCACTTAGAAGGTTTTAGCTTAAGGCCAGCTTCTCAAATCTTTATGAACACCTCTTTGAGATGAGCCAGATGATTGGTGAAGGTAGCGCTGAAAACCGTTATATTGTCCAAATATACTAGGACACATGACAGCTTCAAGTCGCGGAGGATGGAGTCCATGGCCCTTTGGAAGGTAGCCAGGGCGTTGCAGAGTCCCTGAGGCATGCAAGTAGGCTCAAAATGCCCTTCAGAGGTAATGAGCGCGGCTTTTTGACAATCCTTGGGCAATAGGTCAACTTGTCAGTATCCAGATGCCAGATCTATTGCAGAGAAGAACTTAGAGCCTCCAAGACATCAGAGGGCATCATCAATACGTGGCAAGAGGTATGAGTCCTTCTTGGTCAAATAGTTCAATTGGCAATAGTCCATCACAATACAATGACCCCCATCCTTCTTCTTCAGGATGAGTAGCAGGGATGCCCAAGGACTTTGGGAAGGCGCCAGCAGCCCAGCTTCTAACAGTTGGGTCATTATTTTAAAGATTAGGCCATTTTCTAATGCACATGCTGCTCAAGTCGCAGCATAACACAGTTCGATTTTGAAAAAGTAACTAATTACACAATTTATATTTAAAACATTAATAACTCAATGAAAAATTAATATTTTTTCACACTGTAAACTATCAAAATGAAGCTAATAATCTTATCTTTCTATTGGTGTAAAAATTTTAATATGTATACTATGCTCAATATTAAAGCAAAAGTAATTTAAAAGAGCATAATCCAGATTTTATTATATGATTATATCTAATGATATAAAGTAGATCACTTCAAAGCTAATAAATACTCTTTTTTGAATACACAGCAGATGTTTTTTATTTGACAAAATTAAAGATAAGATTGAGAGCTTTATTCTCGCATTTTATTTTATTTAAAAAGCTCAATTCTCTAGGATTTTATGATAGTTTGAAGTTAGGATGTTTTTATCACTGTTTAGATTGATTTTAAGGTTCAAGTGAGCTTCGAACCTCAAATTGAGCATTCTTTAAATGGAATTCTTTAATATTTTATCATTTAAAAATATGCAGAAGAGTTACAATTAACTGAATACATCATTTTAATTGATTTGCATTGATTACAAAGAGGATATGATGTAATAATAATGCTTAGCTGCTTCACATATATCACTTGTGCATGAAAACTGGGTATTTAATTAATTTCTGCAAACATAAATTCAAGTTCAAACTATAATAAAAGCTATCACACCATTTCTTTCAGAATGGTGTCATTTAGCTTGGTATATAAGAGCTAAAGTACCACAGAGCTTCTAATCCAAATAACCCAATTCAAAGACCACATTCTGATCATAACTACTCCATCATTAAGGCACACATCAAAGATCTGACCTAATTACAGATTCAAAATACTACCATGTCCTCAGTTAAATTTACTTCTTCCATGCTACCCTTTTTTTCCTTGGGAGCTTCAACAAAAAGAGAGAGAATTGCAATGTTAAAAAAGGCATTCCTCTTTATTGCTGGTAATGATCTTGATAATTTCATCAAGCACTTCCTTACTCAAACTGAATTTGGGAAAGCTCAGTTCCTGCCAACTATTCAAAATCAAAAAGGCAATGAGTTCATTGAAAACTTAAAGGATCTCATGAAATCTTCTCCCCAAAAACATATTCCAGCCTTGCAATCTCTGGTTACTTCCAGTTACTCTTTAAAAGAGCTTAATGATATGGGGTTTAATATAACCAAAAGTGAGTTTGAATACTCAAGAAAAATAAATAAAAATAAAAATGTAAGCTTAAACAAAAAAAGCCAAAAAAATAATAACTATTCATTAAAAAAAGAAATAACTAAAAAAATAATTAAAAAATTGCTGGAAAATTCTTTTGAAACAAGCCAGTTTACAAAAAAAGTGCCTGAAAAAATTTATAAAGATATAGAAAAAGAGATGAGTAATTACTCAACTGAATCTAAATACTCTCTACTTAAAACAAAAAAAGAAATATATGAAAATATGAAAATAAAAAATGAAATTTCAGTTTCAATTTCCACTTACTATAAATTAATCCCTAAAAATATAATAAAAAGTAAAAAACAAACCGATATGTGCAATATTTGTAATTTAAAAAATTCACTAGAAAAAAGAAGGAAGAATGTGAAAGTAAAAACTTACCATTACCAGAATCTATAGACAATGACTTAAAGACTATTAATCAGCACCAAGACTTTTATGTTCATCAAAATTGTGAATATAAAAAAGATATTAATGAACTAGATGGTGAGTCTTGTGTTGTAGTTATAGATTATAAAGAAAACTTAAAGGTTGGAGGTGGTCCAATTGAGACCAATAATTGTTTTTATTCAAAAAAACCAATCTCATTATTAGGGTTTGCATTAGTTTTTAAAGAAAACAATAAAATTAAATATGAATATCATGATTTTTTGTCTCAAATATTATCACATGATTCTTTATTTTCAGGTGAATGTCTAATAAGTCTTCTTAAATTAGATAGATTTAAAAAAATAAAAAATATAAAACTATGGACAGATAATGGAAATCATTTTAGATCATATGAATTTTTATATTACTTATTTAAAGAGGCACCTAAATATATTAAGGGTTCCATAAAATATAACCGTTTTGTTGAATGCCATGGAAAAAGCATTGTTGATGGTCACTTTGGTGCAATATCAAAAATTTTAAAGGAAAAAGAAAATGTACTTTATATTAACAACATTAATGATCTAAAAAATATTTGTGAGAAAGAAGAAAGAAGAAAAGAATTATACAATTCATCTTTAACTGGTTCAATTGTTTCCCAAAAAGCATTTTTTTATATTTATGAAAGGAAATTTAGGCCTATAAAAAGAGAGCTTGAAGTTAAAAATCTGCGCATTAATCTTTCATATTTGATGAAAGATGGGAAGTTATATACTTCACCTTTAACATTTGAAAGCTTCTCAGAATATTCTGAGATATTTTATCATTTGAAATCACGTGATGATACCAGAGAAACAAAAATATCAGAAGATGCTAGTAGTGTATTGGGGCAAGTTCATGAAGTAGGGCAGCTTACTAAGGGTGTATTTTAAATAGAGTTATCAGTCTTTCAAAAACAACAACCTTTTTTTCTGAAACAAACTAAGAATATTTATGATGAGCCAAAGATAGGGTAATAGCATTTATAGCTTTGGGGCTGCTATTACTCTCCCATGCAACTCATCATAAATATTTTTGGTTTGTAGTAGCACTTAAGATATTTTCAGTAGTACTATAAGTTGCAATTTTCAATTATAAAATCAATGAATTATTTTTTAAAAAATCACCCAAGCCCAAGATCAATTAAATATTTGGGATTGATTATATTTTACTCTTTCTGAATAATTTGAATATGAATAATGTGATTAAGTTATAAAATAACCAATCTGGCGCCTAGGCATAACAAGAAAAATAATGTCCCAGTTGTTTGAGCTCTTTAGATACATGGGCGTCCTCTACATGACTGCAGCAATATGGTTTAGCACAGAAGGGAGGAGCGTTGCCAGTGTCAATCTGATGGATAACGCCTTTGGCTAACCCATAGTTGGTACTGTCCTTTGCAAAGATGTCAGAAAATTGGTCTAGCAAGTCTAGCACCTCTTTCTGTTGAACCAGAGACAACTGTGGAAAGTATTGCGCAGTGAACAAGGATAGGACTTGGGGCTCATCCTCAGGTAAGTTAAAATCTTGAAACATGCCAAAGGGATGAAGAGACAGGACATCAGGAGCGCTCAACAACTTGCCATATCTGATGGCCTGCCCCCTAGACACAGTCATGGGGAGTGCAGTCAGATTGGCTACCAACAACTGAACAGGGTCCTTATGGGAGACATCTAGGATCCCAGGACAGAGATAAGGTTTGTTGCATCCTAATGAGGGGGGAGAGTATAACTCCAAGAAGGTTTGTTCAGGTAGTTTATATGATATCTGGGAGTCTAGGATGACCTGGGAGCCAGGTGGGATGGTGACAGCAGACGTGGCTAGGAGAGGGATTCCTTCAGACGCAGGTCAAGCCATGGGTGGACACTTCATGTTGGAGGAGTGGGTGTGATATTTGAGGTTGAAAACCCCAGTGGGATGCTCCAAGGCACATGTCTTGAGCCATTTCCCGGGAACTTTAATTGGCTCTTCAAAGATCAGAGGGACTTCATATCCTAGAATAGAGAGGTAATCATCTTTCAATTTGAGTATCCCATTATATTCCCTAAGGGACTAGGTGCCAACTAAGAGATTGTAACTATCATTTTCCAAGACAACTGCTGGCGCAGCTAGAAGAATTTTGCCAAACCACATGGGTAGAGCAGAGTATGCCCCTATGGCGCGGGTCATAGACAGTCCAGCTGTGCCATATGACCGGTGATAATTAAGGTCAGGGGCAAGTTTGAGTTTCTTCACAAGCTTGGAGGAGACAACGTTGACGGCAAGCCAGTGTCTAAGACGGCCTAGATCTTCACTTTTTGAATAGATATCTCTACTTGAGTGGTAGTGCAACCAAAGGGGAGAAGGACAGCCAAGATATCTTGAGCCTCTGCTAGTTCCTTATCCCACTTCTCAATCATGCATCTTAACCCTGAGAACTCCTTATAAACAGTCTGGAGAGGGAGAAAAGCAGATACATTCTTGAAGACAGTGTCAGCAACCTTGGCAGCTTCTTCTGACGACTCCACTAGCACAGGGGACCTTTTAGCCTGAGTGAGGTAAGGGCAAGAGACAATTTCTTTGGCTTCAGGCAAAGGCTTAGCGATAGTTGTAGTCTTTCCTGAGCTAATTTATAGGGGACTGTAATGGTTTCAGGAACAGCCAGAACAGAGTACCCATATGCATCAGTGTTGTCAGTATCAGAGTCATCTAGGTCAGAGTCATCAGAGATATTGTGAAACAAGAGGAGGATAGGAGGAGCCTCATTATCAGCAGGCTTGGAGTCAGATATAGAGGGAGGAGAAAGAGACTGGTAAGAATTTTTAACCAAGAGCGTCTCTGCCTCTAGGTTGACTGCTCTTTTCCCGCCTGCTCTTTTGGATCAGCTCCTTCAACCTGCGGGTTGGTGCAGACTCAAGAATGGTGACCTATCTGACCACAGTTGTGGCAACTTTGGCGTCAAGGAGGATTCTGCGAGATCATGGTAAGAATTTAAGGACCACAGGAAGACAGACCAGAGTTAGAAGTAGCTCAACTTTCCCTAACAACGGCGCCAGAGTGGGTAAGGTGCATATCTTGCAACAACGTCTTTATGCTCTTCATGGAAGAGAGCATAGCCTTATGGGCTTTGAAGTGAAGGCACAGAAGTTGGTTAACCTCAAGGGCTTGAGCGCAAGCCATTTAGGCTTCATGGGCTATCAACTGTCTGCTTGTTATCAGTTGCTGTCCTTCCATGTAGAATCTGTCTGCAAACTCAGCTAGTGTCTCTTTAGGCTTGAAAGCAATATGCATGAAGGCGTCCTTCTTTACTTCCAGGCTAAGATCACCACTAAACTTGTCAATCAGAAGCTGCTTAATATCCTCCCACGTCTCAATGGAGGGCAGCTCAGGTACCACCACCTCCTGGCAAGTCAGATGTAGAAAGGTCAGGATATGTTCTCTTAACTTTGTCTAAGCTTGTCTCATGGCAGTTTTGTAGATAGTTAGGAAAGCTTCAATGGTTGAGGTTTTAGGATCAAAGACTTGCTTAAAGGTAGGCTTGAAGTGTGCTTTGGGAGTTGGACCACCATTGTTGCTATTGAGTACGTTTATACGTGGGGAAAACTCTGCCTTGGATTCTGAGGGGGGCTGCCTAGCCCATAACTGGCAAACACTTTCTTCAAGGGTAGTCAGGGTCTCAACAGCGCAGGCACCTGTATCAAAAGCTTGAGTGGTCTGATGTGCAGTAGTATCTAAGCGTTGACCTTGGGTGGTCACTATTGTGGAGAGCCCAGCCAGTTGAGAAGTAAGGGATGGCCCCACTGAGAGGCAAGGGGTGAACCTGTCATTCACAGAGTTGATCACATCATTCATCTCTTGTACATCTCTATCCAGTTCAGTATGGTCCTGCTTCAATTGATCCACCTTGTTAGCTAGGGCAATTAATTCCCTAGCGCATTGGATTTGAGGTGCTCCAGATAAGCCAGGGCAGCAGCCATCTTCATCAACAACCCCAACTAGACTAGCAGCAGTTGCCATCATTGCACGTAGGGCGGCATGTTCTTGCTGTAGCTCCGCAACTTGGGTAGTCAGTTCAAGAACCTGGGGGTCAGGTTGAGGCACCTCAGCAGGACGTCCCTGACTGCAAGTAGTCAAACATAATTCTTGGATGACGTCCCATATTCTCTGTTTCCTATCCACCAAGTCATCAGAAGGAGGAGAGGGAGGAACATCTGGCTTGGTTGTAGATAGCTCATTATTTTGGCTCTGGAGTTTGGCTATGGCAGCAGCAGTGGTTGCTCTCTCTTGATCAAACGCCGCACTGAGTTCATTAAGGCCATTAACAGCAAAGTTTGCTACCTGCCGTAGTTGCTCAAAGGAATACATGCTGAATGCATTGAGCTGTTGCACAATCCATTTGAAGTCAGTGAGATAAGTGTTTAAGGTGGAATCTACTTGGGTTTGCCAAGGTTTTTCTAGCTGGTGAAACTTGTGTAGACACTCTTGCATGTATTCAGGGATGGACTGGCGCATTTGTTCAAAGGAATTAACCAAACAGGTCTGGGAGGTGACAGAGTTGTGCTGATTATCAGATACCAGGGAAAACAGGGAATGAATCCACTGTTGGTAGGCAGCAAACTGGTCCCAGTGATGAGTAACTGCTGCTTGCAGAGACGAGATTTTTTGGACATGGAGCCCCAACACCATTTGATGGTGGGCCAAGGCAGGCTGCACAAAGGACAATAGTAAGTGCTCAGCGGAGCCAGCCGCTAAGAGGAGGTGCTGTGGAAATGGAGGAGCCACAATCAATTTGTAGTATTCAGACTGACTGAACTGCAACTGAAGGCAAGGGATGGCTCCTTCACGGGCTATCCCAAGGGCTATCAACATGACTTGCTCCAAATCAGGGGTACCCATGGGGTAAGAAACTAGGTGAGAACCATTCCCGAGGTTCATTATAGTGGGGGTAATAGGCTGGTTGGCAATATCTTCCTCAATAGGAGGGCTAGTAATTTCAGGTGAAATTGACTCTTGTATAGGCAGAGGCAAAGGATCTAAAAACGTGGATGCAAAAGGGATAACCAAGGGGCTTACAGCCCCTGTAGTGGGCACCATTTTTTTGTGTTATGAGGAAAGGCAAAGACACACAACAGGAAATCTCAACCTTAGGATTGAATAAATACTAAGTCTTGGTTAGATGACAGGGAAGGCTATGCATTTACCTTGTGCCCTGGAAGAATAATCTCTACTAGTTGTGGCTAGAGAGAGGCGCAGAAGTACAGAAGACACAAAGACAAAAATGTGAATAGAACTTAATTTTTATTGGTGAATATGAAATGGAATATATAGTGGTTAGGAATACCACAAAACACTACCAGGACGGTAGGATCACTTGCCACCAGCATAAGTGGGGCAAGTGAGTTGCACAGGATCAAGAAACTGAACAATTGTACTTCCTGATTCAGTCATCAACTCATTTTGAGAGGCGAAAGAAAAAGCCAGAGATTTGTCTTTGAAATGGCCCACCAAAGGCAAAATCAAAACATGGTGAATAGCGGTATTCACAACAAAGTTGGCCTGTGGCCCAAGCCACAAAAGAACACAAATGAAACAATGCAAGACGTTTTATTGGAAAAGAAATCATAGCTAAGTTTGAGAAACCCAA
This sequence comes from Entomophthora muscae, assembly GCA_014839935.2. NCBI lineage: Eukaryota > Fungi > Entomophthoromycota > Entomophthoromycetes > Entomophthorales > Entomophthoraceae > Entomophthora > Entomophthora muscae. Next base: position 78,897 of record QTSX02003807.1, on the reverse strand, counting down.
ACTACTAATCACAGACAGAGGAACCAAACTTAAGGCTATTGACATCAACATATATCTGTCTAAAAATAGAATAAAACACACCATCATAAGCCCCTATCACCCACAAGCAAACAGAATAGGTGAAAGACTATATGGTTCCCTTGTGGAAGCTCTCAGCAAACTGTTTGCCAATGATTTAAAACTTTGGGCTGACATGCTTCCAACAGAACTTATGGTGTACAGAACACAAGTCAACCACAACACATGCAAAAGCCTGTATGAACTTGTCTATGGGCGCAAACCACCTTTATCAGTACTAAGTTAGGACCCCCATCACATCTGCCCAAGAAAGTACCAGACAACAGTGATCCTGAAGTACACTACACCAGAAGGAACCAAGTAGATAAGGAAAAAGAAAAAACTGAGAGATAATCAGCCCCTTACAACAGGAGCAATTCCAAATCAGGGACAAGGTTTGGGTTGTTATACATGACTAGGTGGTTGCCCCGTCCAAGGACAGAATTAAAGTTGAATTTTATAAACCTATTCAATATATTTTAATGTATTTTTAGGCTTGAATTACTTATTACATGTTTAATTAAATTTTATTTTTATGCTTTATTAGCAGGCAATTTCAATTATATTTATTCAAATTTAAATTGAAAATTAAAATTGTATATTCCAAGTATAAATAAATCTAAATCTAAATAAGTGTAGCATCACTATTAAGTTTAGTAAAGCTAAACTAATTATTTTAAAATTTAGCATTTGACTTTTTAAATCTCTTTAAAATGCAGAGCTAATCTGCAGCTTTCAAATAAGCTATTGGACATCACAATCGGCTTAATATTCACTGAGATACATTGATCTAGTTTTTTAATTTATATCAAAAGTAAATTTAGATATTATCAAATCAAATCCAAGCCTTTGATTATGACGTGTACCCGATTCCAGCACTTAACTACATATCTCAGCATCTAGAGCATCTAGAGCTATCATGTTTGGTACCATTTTGATTGGAATCATCTAAAAAATTGATCTAAAGTCTCTGAATTTCATAAAAGTTGTTCTATTGAATCATAATTATACCATAGCCTTTTTACTCCACTGATGTTCTTTTGGTATGAAGCTGTGGCAAGCAAGGTTTACTCTGAAACAATATGCAGCCACTTGGATCAGCTGATGCATCCAAGTGGAATACTCTATTATTTCACTTTGGAATAGATAGATTTGAAATTTCCAAGCCAACCATCCTGTACTTAAAATAAAATTTATATATATTTCAATTAAAATTTTAAAAATTACCAAGCTCTCTTTTCATTGGTCAATTCAATTCAATCATCAGCAGAGTTTAAAGTTCAATCATATAAAAGCATCTCAAACAATTGTTGCTTACTTTCTAATTTTAACCCACCCATTCTAGAGCTGGGTAAACTATAAAGATAAGCCACTTTGATATGGTTGAATGAAGTTAGCCATTAATTTAAAATTCAAGTAATTGAATACAAATTTATTAAAGTTCAAGTGGCTTATATTTCAGTTCAACATGATTCAGACCACACTCCACTGAATTCTATCTGTTTACTTTCAAAGATGCATGTAAGGGATTAATGTAAGGATGAGCCAAATTGAGCTTTTGGCTTAACAATCAACTTTTAAAATCAAATTACAGAAAAATTACTTCAGTCAAATCCCTTACAGCTTGAGCCTGCTTGAGGTGACATTATAGACAGACAGGCTTTCTTTTATATATACTAATAAACATAAACTAGAACCAGGATTACGAGGACCAGGAATTGTCATGGAGGTCAAGCAATCAACACCTACCTCATCAAGGGAATTGGCGCCCATACCAAACTAAAACATACACACCAAGACCAACTCTGCCTGTGCAAAGCAATAATAGCACAATGCAGCTCATAACTCCCTATTCCCAATGAAAAACCGGATCAAAACCAAGCCCAAGTTCCTGACACTCTCAATAAAATCCCAAGGTTCTATCTTCCAGCACCCCAGGGGGTGATGTTGTAACATCTTCAATTACTCACTCTTGGGAAATCAATTCCCCAAGTGATTGCCTAACCAATCATTAAGCTGATAGCACTCTTATCAATCACCCATCTATTACTGGGATCAAACCTTTTGAGTCCTAAGCAGAACACTACTTGGACAAGCCTTGTGACCGCCATGGTGTACATGGACAGTATGAGGCTTCCCATGATACTATATAATACTCTAAACTCATATCAAATAAAGTATCATTATCTTCTTAATTTTCCCCTTTATCTTGTTTTTTATACCTCTCAGGAGTATATATGCAACACTATTAAGAAGCTCTATTTGAAGCTGCCATCCCAGAAATATATAAGATCTGTCACTTTCAAGATGGTGATTGCATGTTGAGCTAATGTGTAATAAGCATGCAGCACCATCATGAGCGCTGTGTCATAAGTCTATGTGGCAGCTGAAAGCTCTGGATGTGGATGCTAATTAGAGGCTGGTCAGGAACCAAAATTGTCACAATATATGCTCTGAACAGGCTTCACCTGTCACAATCTGTTTTTTAACCTTGGTGGTTGGGCAAAAATAATCTTCTGACTCTCAAGTCACTGTCATGGTGAAGTAGAGTGAGAGCTCATCATAATTTATCAGATGGGGAATATACCCCCAATTAAGGATGGCATTACCAATGAGGAGGGGAGAGTGTATATTTACATAGAGATGATAATCTTTAAAGAAAGAGTATGGCAAAGTGCAATATATCATAATGCAGAGGTACAAGAGGAAGACTTTAATTTGACTCACAGCCAAGGAGTCAGCAGCATAGATGGGTTCACACTCAATCTCACAAATTTCAGGAATTGTTTCAGCTGGGGAGGAAGATTTTCAGAATTTCAGAGTAGCATAAAGGCAGAGTCTAACAATATTAAATCACAAATCTTATGGGAAGGTATTAGAATAAATGAATCACAAGAAAAGGTGTTTTACTGTAAATTCAGAACCTGAACATAAAAATGCGGGATTGTCAAATCCTTGGTTCAAATTTTGAATCACTTTTGCGGGCAACTCAGCTGAGTGATAATTAAAATATTTAATAAAAGTAACCATTTAATTTGACTTTTTTGGTTTATTTAAATAGGCAAATTTCAAATCTCTTGAGCAGATAACTCAACTAACAAAAGACAAAACATAGCAAACAAATGTAGGATACATGAATCAGAAATGCGGGATTCTAATGTACAATTTGAAATTTTCTGTATGTCAAACAAATCATAGACATCATAAAATAGTTAACAAATATGAATTTGCGGGATTGTCAAATCCAAGAACCAAATTTTAAATAAAAAATGAGATGAATTTGAAAGAAATATAATTTATGGGTGTCCCAAAAAGGATGCCAAAGGATCTTGAGTGAATTTGTGCTAATTCTTTTAGGAATCATAGGCATTATCAAAAATCACCCTATTCCATTTTAGGACAGCTAAAATTTAGATGCTTGATTACAATAGATTTCAGAAAATACTAATAATAAAATAGAATTATATATTACAATCTATTTTTATCAAGTTGCCTTTTCCTTGGTGTGTTGATAGTTCATTTGCTGTTGATAATGTGCTTACATTTAATTGGATAGTTTCACCTCCAGTTGCCTTGGCAATAGGAAATCAAATTGCCTCCCCAGACCAGCTGTGGTTGAAGAGGCAACTTAATTTTCTATTGCCAAGGCAACTGGAGGTAAAACTAACCAATTAAATGTAAGCACATTATAAACAGCAAATAAACTATCAACACATCAAGGAAAAGACAACATGATAAAATAGATTGTAATATATAATTCTATTTTATTATTAGTATTTTCTAAAATCTACTGTAATCAAGCATCCTTAATAGCAATACATGAGCAAATAGTGTAGTAATCCAGTGATGTTTTACTTTTGAGTTTTTTCTTTCCCACCTCTCCTTCTTCCTTGAAAAAAAATTTGTGTCATCAGGAGGGTAGCTCATATATTGTTATATGGTTTTATGGTTGATATATTAGTGATTTATAGTGAAGAATATTGCATCATTTCCAGTTTAGAAAATTTTACATTTTGCTTAATTTCATGTCTAAAAATGGTTGTTGATATTGGATTTTTCATTTGATTTTAGTTGTGGTGGAGCTTCTTGATTTGGGTTGGTGTTTCCTAGTCTGCTTAATGTACATTAAATTTGGATTCCAGTTCCTGCAATTAATATCTGAGTTTAATAGTGGCATTCAAAAGTGATTTGAAATTTGGTTCTTGGATTTGACAATCCTGCAATTTCAAAAAACATAGTAAACTTAGTGAAAATGATTGATGGATTTGAACGCTTCAAATCTGATTCCAGTTAATTCATTTTGTCCATTGGAAATATGCAGTTTGACTTGAACTTTGCAAAGTGTCTATGAGTTCCTGCATTTTCAAATATTCAAATAAATACTCAAAAAATTAATTTAATTAAAAAAGGCTATCCCGCAAAAGTGATTTGAAATTTGGACCAAGGATTTGACAATCCCGCATTTTTACGTTCAGGTTCTGAATTTACAGTATTGAATTGAAGGTATCAAACTACTAAGACAGTTTGTTGAAAAATTTTGTCACTTAAAGCCCTTGGGTGCATCTTGATGAGGTAGCCTCCTTGTGTTTGGTACTTATTCAGCCTACAGACATCACCCACTTTCAATTGATTGTTAGATTTCAATCTACAATCACTGCAAGAGATGGGGCTTTGGAGCCTGCTTTTCTGGGTGGTGGTGCTTTGGCCTAGCCACACTTGGAAAACTATGTCTGTGACAGCCACATCACAATTCATTTTAAATTTGCTTTGTGACTTTAGGAGGCAGGTCACAATTGCAACTGCCACATTTGTGACCTTCTCTTAAAGTCACAAAGCAAATTTACATGAATTGTGTTATGACCAAGCACAATTGTTGAAACAATGGGGTCAGCCTTTCATCAAGGTACCAACCAAATGGTTCCATGACCCACAACCTGACTAATCCATGACCCAAAGCCAAATGTGGAAGTTGACTCAAATTACCAAATCCAGCAACAGGACTTAGTGACAATCCCTGTATGATGGACAAATCAATTTAGTGCTTGACTCATTATAAGGATCAAGACACCCCTTATCCCATCCAATCAAGTGATCTTAATAATCATGTTCCTGTTACCACAATTCACCCCTGACTATATAATTGTTATATCTCACTAAAGATTATCATCTATTCTCCAATCATTTTTCCCTTGTAACTCTTTTAAAACGGCACAGTTATGACACAATCTTATTTGGTTCTGTGTTGTGTCCAATCATAAGTATAAAATTATTTCTTCCAATTGAAATAGATAATTATAGATTTTTTGATTCATGTTTTACTACAATTATCTAAAACAAACTGTGGTACAACCAAAGCTATCATTATGAGATAATGGCAGATAAAGCTTTAGTAGGTTTCAGTTAAAAAATAAGGTCCGTCAACTGAACCTGCTCAAATCTTACATCCTGTGCCTTGCAAAAAATGAAATCATCTGTTTCATATTTGAAAACTGTCTTTCTTTTATATTTTGTGACCTACTCCAAAAGTTGCAAATAAACCCACATATATTGTTTTGTGACCTAATCTAAAACATCCAAAAAACGGGTTTATGACTCTGTGTTTGCAAAATTGCTATTACTGTCCCTACCCTAGTGATGCTATTGTTGCACCATCTTTGATTACTCCCTCTCAGGAAATTAACACCCTGAGTTAATCACCAAGTGGCTCACCAAGTAGTTAACCGCCCAGCTAATAAACCAGTGACACCATTATCAGTTAACCATCTATGACAGGGATCTCTCAATCCAGGTCCTAAATGGAACACAACATGATTAAGCCTCGTGACTCAAGAGGAACACTACTCAGATAAGCTCCATGACCTCCATGACGTAAATGGACAACATGTGGCTTACCATGATACTATATATTAACCTATATTCATATTCAATAAAGTATCATTTTCTTCTTAATCTTCCTCTTTATTTCATTTATTATACTTCCCAGAAGTATATACTCAACAGTGGTAGCACAAGTAGGTTATCCATACCTACCCAACTCAAACAAAAAATTCATCCCAAGAAAAGAACCCAAGCAATGTCACTCCCTAACAGTTGGAGAGATTACAAAGTAGGACAAAACGTCCCCCCTGGATTTGTCATCTACAATAATCTCCTTGTACCCATTGACCAGTACAACACCCTCAAAACCCGCAGACTGTTCCCCACCACGCCAGCTACAACAGCGTCTACGCAACCTGAGATACCCAACATTGTGTTTCAGCACTTATGTACTGCTGAGATTGGCGCCTTTGAAGGACTACACTGTGAGAAAGCCTCTCTTTGGAACAACAGCACTGAGAGCAAGTTTGAACAAGTGGAGTACCCCCAAAGACTCTGGGTTAGCAAAATTGCCTTCTGCGTCATGGAACGCCTCACGCTTTGTTACCAAATGACTAGCTCAACACCCTGACCAGAAGGAAAACTGGTAAATATTCAAAGCCGCACTTTCAAAAAGTTCTCTGTCAAAACTGCAGGCTCAATCCACCAGCAAGGTTCCAACCAAGCGGGTTTGTGACCAGCAATCCAATTATCCGGTCACCCAAAGCCAGACTAGGAAGTCAACTCAAATTACCAAATCCATCAACATGAACAGATAAAATCCTTCACAGTGGATACCTCAATTTGGCGCTTGACTCATTATCAGGATCAAGCCACCCCCTCTTCCATCCAGCCATGTGATCACCAATCATGTTCCTGCTATCCATTGATTCACAATAGCTATATAATCACTATCTTGCAAAAAAGATTATTATCTATCTTCTAAATATTTTTTCCCATGTAACTCTGCTAAAACAGCACAGTTACAACATTGGTAGCACAGGTAGGCTCTCCATCCTACCTTATCTTGAAAAATTCCACCTGTTGCCTGCACACGCTGCGGCCAACAAATCCTTGACAGAATCATGTCTGGCCTCCTGCCCAACTGAACTCTGTATACCCCTGGTATCAAGATACCTGATGGTTTTGTCCTCTACCAAAACATGGTGATCCTGCTACCTGCCTTCAACGCCCTGTATGCCCAAGGGTTTTTTCAGGCATCTTCCTCAATGCCACAACCAGCTAAAAAAACCACCATTCCCACCTATGTTGCACAAAGACTTTGCAGCGCCGCCTTGGAGTCCTTTGCAGGGGCCAATGACGACAATTCTGCTGCATGGATTCAGTCCGCCCAAAGCAAGCTGGCTCAGATGGAATGCCCACAGCAATTTTGGATTGCAGAGATTTCCATTTGCCTGACCCATGACGCTGGCACCTGGTGTAACAAGTGGCACAAAGAGCACACTGACAAGAACTGGGACACCTTTAAACATGACTTCTTGGCGAGATTTATGCTTAAGGATACAGCACTCATGATCATACGCCAAGTAAAGAACCTGACCCAGACAGGCACTGTTAAAGAACTCACCTGCGCCTACAAGGAACTCTGTCTCTGTGCCCCATCCAACATGGCCTTTGACACCCCAGCAACACACCTCATGTACTACAACACTCTCAAGTTGCAAGTGATGAGACATGTGAACCTGGACCAGGTTACCAACCTGCAAAGCCTGTACCGTGAAGCGGAAAAAGCGAAACAAACATCCAACACTCTACACAAGGCACAGACTGGGAAACAAGAAAGGCCCAAGGACTCCCATCCAAGCGGGCACCCCTCTCAACCACCTCCTGGAGGCAACAGCAACAACAACAACCACAAACCCACAGGTTTGGAAGGGAATGGAAATAATGGCCAGTCAAATTATACCCATTTCTGTGTCACCGCCACCCAAGGCAACCAAGATGAGGGAAAAGCCCAGGGAGAGCACTAAGCAAGCCAAGCTCTCCCCACGCAACTCCTGACTTGCCCAACAATGAATTCTGACCCAAGGATGTGGACTAATGCCCAATGATCCAAGTGCCCTTGGAAGACCTGGTACTATACACCATTGCCAGACATCCCAATAAATTGATGTCTTACCCTTTCCGCTTTTGCAGTTACACAGGCTCAGCACTCCTGGACTCGGGTGCAGATTGAACTTTAGTCAACAGCAGCTTTGTGGATAAATTCAAGCTGGCCACTAATCCTTTGTGGATTAAAAATGTGGTCCTGGCTGATGAACACCACATTGCCGTGACAAAGGAAACTGCTCCCTTCTCTATCATGCTTGGGAACCTCCACTCCACCATCCAAGGTCCTGTCATTGACTTCTCTAAGTTTGACATTGTACTGGGGCTAGACTGGTTACAGAAAAACAACCCCCACGTGGACTGGGCAACCTCAGTGTTGACCATCAAGCATGAAGGTGTCAACCATCAGATCTACCCAGACTCTGTAGACTAACTCCTACAAGACCACGTCTTTGTACGCATCACAGAGACTTTGGACGAGAAGGAAAACCTGAAAGCAATTGACTGGGACTCCTGCCAGTATTAAATCATACACTTCAAGGACCACCAGGACACCTCCATGCCGCAAGATTGCAACATTGTGGCCCGTCACCCAGAAATCTTTAAAGAAGCGTTACCTGGGTTACCCCCTGAGAAACACATCCAACACTCTATCTAACTCAAGGGGGCTGTATCAAAGGCACACCCCATTTACAGGCTGACCTCAATCAAGGATGACGCCCTGCGCGCCTATTTCAAGGAGGCACTGGAAAAAGGACTTATCTGCCCCTCACAGTCTCCCTTTGGGGCCGCCATATTCTTTGTGGCTAAAAAGGATGGTACCTTACGCCTGGTCACAGACTACCGCGCCTTGAACAAAGTCACCATTAAGAATTGTTACCCATTGCCATTAATTGACAATTTCTTTGACGCCTTGGGAGGAGCCTCTGTCTTCTCCAAGATTGATCTAAATGCAGGCTACAATCAGATTTGTATCAAGGAGGAAGACATCCCCAAGACAGCCTTCCGTACCAAGTACGGTTCCTACAAATGTGTGGTACTCAACTTTGGCATGACCAATGCCTTGTTCACCTTTGTAACCTTCATGAACAAAGTGTTTGCGCCACACATAGGCAAGCATGCCCTAGTGTACCTGGTCAATATTATTATCTACAGCCCCTTGGTGGAACAGCACCACAAAGACCTGGAGGAAGTCTTTGCAACCCTGGCACAGCACAAACTGTTGGCCAAGCCCTCCAAATGCCAGTTTTTCCAAGAGCAACTACCCTTCTTGGGATACATAGTCTCAAAAGACGGCATCAACCCCAACAGTCAGAAGATACAAGCCATCTGCAAGATGCCACCCCCCAAGGACAAATCAGAACTCTACACCTTCTTGGGAATGGTGACCTATGTATGACGCTTCATACCTAACTGTGACGTCTTGACTGCCCCCTTGTCCGCCATAACAGGCGCCAAGTCCAAGTTCATATGGACCCCCCAACATGACCTCTGTTTTAGATGTCTCAAGGAAAAGCTCACAACAGCTCCCATCTTACAATACCCCAAACGAGACAGAGAGTACCAGATGGAAACCAACGCTTCAGATGCATCCATTGGGGGAGTACTACAAATTAAGAATAGTGACGGTGACTTCCTGCCTGTAGCCTACAAGTTGCGCAAACTGACAGATGGCAAGTGTCAATACCCAATCCACAACAAAGAACTGTTGGCCATTGTACACTGCTTAGTCAAATGGCGCTGTTACCTGGAACAGAAGGAAGAATTCACAGCACTAACCAATCATAAGTCGCTCATCTACTTCAAGACACAAGCAAACCTGTCACGCCGCCAAGCACAGTGGATGGAAATCTTAGAAAGGTTCAACATGCTCATCCAGTATAAGCCTGGGGCCAAGCTTGCCATGGCAGACCCTGTCCCGTCTGTATGTCTGCGCTTCTAGGGGAGAGAATGGGCTCAACCCAGACTGGCCTCTCCTAGTGCTACGTACAAAAGACAAAGGGTTCCCCGCAGGCACAACCAATATTACCAAAGAAACGGTCATCAAGAATGAACACCTATTTGCTGATGTATATGAAACTCTCCACAGAAAAATGTTGGATGGCACAACCATTCCCTACATCCCCACACATCAACGAGTCAATCCCATTCTTTGCTATCACAGGGATCTCAGACATACTAAGCTCCAAAATCTATACAAATTCCTGAAACATTAAGCCTGGTGGCCAAGCTTATACCGCAATGTACAGGAAGTGCTAGAAAAGTGTGAGATCTGCAAAAAGTTTGCCAAAAGCAAAACCCTGCCTAAGTCTGTACTCCCCATTCACACACAGCTACCTTTCAAAGTATGGGCACTTGACATTGTTGGCCCCATGCCAGGGAAACACAATGACAAGAAATACATCATCACCACCATTGACTTCATGACAAGATGGCCAGTAGCCCAAGCAGTGAAGGCATACACCAGTAACGGCATCCAACAATTCATTGGCAAGGAAATAATCAGCAGGTTTGGAAAGCCAGAACTCCTGATAACTGATGGAAGCAAAGAATTGACCTCCAAAGACACCAATGTGTACCTCACCAAAAATGGGGTCAAACACACCGTCACAACACCATACCATCCACAGGCCAATGGACGCGTAGAGCGGCTTAATGGTAGCCTCATGTAAGCCCTAGACAAACTCACTGACAGGAGACCTGAAGACTGATATAAGCAGCTACCAACTGCATTACTTGTGTGCCAAACCCGAGTGAACAGATCCACCGGAAAAAGCACTTTTGAACTGGATACGGCACACAGCCAAATATCATTCAAGCATTGACAGGACCCAAACTGGAAATTCTAAGTCAAGTCCCCCCTCGCTCAGATCCTCAAGTAATAGAGGCCAACAGCAAACAAGTGACCAAAGAAAAGGAACACTTACAAAAGACCTTTGTTCACATTTGCCTTAGACATGAAGTCAGGGACAAAGTCTGGGTCATGAATGTTGACAAAAGCAAACTACAACCCAAAAAAGTAGGGCCAGCAATCATTCTAAAGAAAAACAACAATAACACTTACCTTGTGCAAGGGCTTGGGAAACGCAAGCAAGACAAGACCTTACATCACGACTGCCTACGACCCTGCAAAGCAAGACAGAAACAACAAGAAACCGCCCTGCCTGCCACCAAACAACAACTGGTTCAATATGACGCCTGAGCTCCTGACAACCTGCCCCCAGAGGAGGCCAACCTTCAGCCAGGAGGGGTATCAAAACTGCAGGCTCAACCTGTCAGCAAGGTTCCAACCAAGCAGGTTTGTGACCTGCAATCCAATTATCCAGTCACCCAAAGCCAGACTAGGAAGTCAACTTGAATTACCAAATCCATCAACATGAACAGATGATGATCCTTCACAGTGAATACCTTGATTTGGTGCTTGACTCATTATCAGGATCAAGCCACCCCTTCTTCCATCCAGCCGTGTGATCACCAATCATGTTCCTGCTATCCAGTGATTCACAATAGCTATATAATCACTATTTGCAATAGAGATTACTATCTATCTTCTAAATATTTTTCCCCGTGTAACTCTGCTAAAACAGCACAGTTACGACATCTCCATGAAAGATTCAGACGTAGTGATCATGACCAAACTCCAAACATTCAAAATGACAGGAACCATCAAGGAATACATTGTTGAGTATGAAGGAGTACGTGATTGTGCGCCCAACACCATTAATTTTGATGAACCTGGACCACGCCTGGACTTCTACAATGGACTTCCTACACATAACAGACGTCAGTTCAACATGACCCGCTGCAAGAACCTTGAGGATGTATTCCTAGAAGGAAAACATGCAGCTCAGAAGTCTGACAATCTACACGCCACCAACAAGCGTAAGGAAAACCCCGCAGTTAAGAGAGAGCCTTTCCCCAACAAGCAAAACAAACAAGCCAACAGTACCCAACCTCAAAACAGGAATTGCACAACACAAGCCAACCAGGATAGCACCAAAGATAACAACATTGAGGGAAAAGCTCAGGGTAGTGCTTAGGCAAGCCACCCTCCCCCTCTTCACAAGACTCATACAGAGAACAGGTTGTGGACTCCATCACCATGATCCAGGTTCCCTCCAGCAACCCTCTCCTGTTTGCCGCCCAATCTGGAAATAAACTCCCTACCTATCCTTACCGTTTTGCAGATACCAGGGCACACCGCTATTTGACACTGGAGCCAATCAATTGCTTATTAACAAGAGTTTTGCAGACCTCATGAAGCTACCTACCATTCAAAGTAACATCAGAAGAGTCATCATGGCGGACAACTGCAGCACACCAGTTACCAATGAGACCAAGCCTTTCCAGGCCCAAATTGGAGACGTCCCAACAACAATTAGTGGCCCCATCATTCCAATCCCAAAATACAATATCATACTTGGATTATATTGGATGTTAAAGACAAAGCCTCACATAGACTGGGACAGTGCCACCCTCACTATCCAGCAAAGAGAAGTCCACCATCATGTGTACCCAACACACCTTGACACCCTCTTGAGGGACCACATATTTGTAAAGATCATGGAAATGGAGAAAGAAACTGATATCAGCAAAATCAATTGGAGCACATGTACGTATGAAGTCATCCACTTCAAAAACACATAAATTCAACACAAATAGACCCTAATCAGAGACCAGCTAGTCAATGAATTTTCCTCTGTATTCCAAGAATCACTACCCAGGCTACCCCCTGATCAGGGTATATGTCAGGGATCCACTCTTGGGCAGCTGGTCTGCCGGGTTTGGGGGTAACTTGGGCTGGGTTTTTTGCGGGCAGGGCCCACCATAAGAGAGGAGCTAACTTTAGAAGGTAAAAAGCAGACTTCCCCACCCAAGACCACAGGTCAGCGGCCAGAAAAATGATGACCACCACCCCCGTGAGGGTGATGTACACTATTCCAAAAAGCTTACTGATATGGTTGGTTGGGAGGTCAGGGGAGGAGGCTGGCATTGGTTTGGGTGTTACGGGCAGTTCTATATAGATGTTGTAGGCAGGGAGATAGTTGAATTTTCCTCTAAATAGCTTGGGGGTAGAGAATATCCATGGGCCTTGGTGGTTGTATCTGATGGCGGATTGGATGCAGGCTAATGGGTCAAGTTTGATGATCTTCTCTGGTGTATAATCTTTATATTTGGGCTTTAATGGATATTTGGTAAAATGAACGGGCCCAAAGGGGACACCAGGTGGACAGAAAACTGTGGGCAGAGGAGAAGGAGGGCCGGGAGATCTTGAACTGAACTGATAGACAGCAAATAAAAAACATGGCAGTAGCTGTATAAGCCAAAGTAACATAACCTTTATTCAAAAATGGCAATAAGTTTGGAGCGCGGGGTCCTTGGGTCTATATAGCACCCCACCTCCAAACTTAACATTTTACATGGGGGGTCATCAGGGCATTGGAAAAGGCAGGGCTGGGGGAATTGGGGACTTGGGTCTAAAGGTAGAAAAATGGCACTTGGCCCAGTAGTTCTTTCATTGGTTGTGACTCCCAATTTAGCTACCTGATTATCTTGCTCTAGTGTTGTGGTCATGGGGCCAGGTTGAGGGCTGGTGCCTCTTCCTTGGGTTGGCTCTTGATTGGTTGCTGGTGTAGACTTCAAACTCATGAAGCTAATAGTTGTTGCCTGGTTGCCTCCATTAGGTGTCATGATTGACACTCCACTTAGTGCAATAATTTCATTGGCTTGATCTGTTTCACTGGGTGGGCCATCATCTTCAGCGTCAGCTTGCGGGGGCTCAACTCCAGAAAAATGTGGGTGGGTGGTCCTGTGGTCCATAGGCCTGGCGGCCCGGAGGAATCCAGGTTCCAGGTTTGATTCCTGCTCTTGGGCCTGGGGTTCCAGAGGAGAATTGTCAATCCTGACAGTATACAACATGAGATCAACTTAAAAGTTAGTGTGCCTAAGGCGCAACCCATCTATCGCCTCACACCACAAGAAGACAACACTCTGAAAGCCTACCTTGACAAAGCACTTGAGAAAGGCCTCATCAGACCTTCAAGATCACCCTTTGGTGCTGCTGTCTTCTTTGTGGCAAAGAAAGATGGAGGCCTCCGCCTGGTCACCAACTACAGGGCCCTCAACAAGGTCACAATAAAGAACAGGTATACCCTGCCCCTAATTGACGACCTTTTTGATGCCCTGGGGGAGGGTCCCAAATCTTCACAAAAATCAATTTGACAGCAGGATATCACCAAATTTGCGTGAAACCTGAAGACATTCCAAAGACTGCATTTCAGACTAAATACAGATCCTTTGAATGTGTTATCCTCAATTTTGGCATGACAAACGCTCCAATTACCTTTGTAACCTTCATGAATGAAGTATTCAAGGAACACATTGGGAAAAGAGCAATCATATACCTAGACAACATTATCTATAGTCCCAACCTACAACAACACTGGGAAGACGTCCGTGCAGTCCTCTGTACCCTACAGGAAAACCAACTGATTGCTAAACTATCCAAATGCAAGTTCTTCTCAACTGAACTCCCCTTCCTTGGTCACATCATTAGCAAAGACAGCATCAAACCCAATCCAGACAAGATATGCGCCATAACAGAAATGCCAGCCCCAGGAAACAAGAGCAAACTCAGCACTTTCCTTGGAATGGTAGCATATGTACACAGGTTCATCCCTGACTGGGGCGCCCTAACAGCTCCCCTATCAGCCATCACTGGGAAAATAACCAAGTTTGTCTGGACACCTTTACAGGATCTACCTTTCTGCTAGCTGAAGGAGCGCATGGTTACCACCCTCATCTTGCAATATCCTAACCGTGAGGGTATATATGAGCTAGAGACCAACGCCTCTGATTATGCCATAAGAGGAGTCCTCCGTATCCAAACGGCCCAGAAAGACTTCCTCCCCGTGGCATATGAATCCAGGAAGCTATCAGATGGCAAACAAAGATACCCTATACACAATAAGGAGTTGGTCGCCATCATACACTGTCTCATGAAATGGTGATGTTATCTTGAAGGAGCCCAGACGTTCAAAGTACTCACTGACCACAAGTTGCTGATATTCTTTAAAATACAACAACACCTGTCAAGAAGACAAGCCAAATGGATGAGTCTCATACAGAGATACCCCATGCAAATTGAATACAAGCCAAGCAGAGAGATGCTTACTGCAGACGCCCTATCAAGGCTATACAATAAACACATCCTCCGCACTGATGGTGACCCCGACTGGCCCATGTTAATCATGGGGAATCTCCAGGAAGGGTTCCCACCTGGAACACCAATGGACATCCAAGAGAAAGTCCTCAATAACAAACATCTGTTCAAAAACATATATGATACCCTCCACTGAATCCTTCCAAATGGTGACACGGTACCCTACGTTCCGTCAACACAAAAGATTGACACAATCCTCTGCTATCACAGAGACTTGGGACACAACCGTAGCAGAAACTTGCATGAATATCTCAATACTTGCTACTGGTGGCCCGACATACTAGATGATATCAGAGAAGTACTAGAACAATGTGAGGTCTGTGAAAAGTACGCCCAAACCAAAGCTCCACCCAAATCAGTGGTACCCGTATCCATCACACAGCCCTTCAAGGTATGGCTGTTAGATATTGTGGGACCTATGCCTGGTGAAAGCAAAGGCAAGAAGTACATTATCACAGCCATCAACTATGCACCCAGATGGCCTGTAGCACAAGCCACAAAAGAGCACAAAGGCAACAATGTGAGACAATTAATTGACAAGGAAATCATAGCTAAGTTTGGGAAGCCCAACCTCTTAATCACAGGTGGAGGCACTGAACTCAAAGCTATTGACACCAACATATACCTTGCCAAAAATGGAATAAAACACGTCACAGCCAGCCCATATCATCCCCAAGAAAATGGACGTGTAGAACAACTAAATGGCTCCCTAGTGGAAGCCCTCAGTAAGTTATCTGCCAACAATCCAAAAGCTTGGGTTGACATGTTACCAACTGCCCTTATGGTATGCAGAACACGAGTCAACCGCAATACAGGCAAAAGCCCTTATGAACTTGTCTATGGTCAGAAACCTTCACTTGTCAGTACTACTACAGGACCACAACTGCCACTTCCCAAGAAGATTCCAGACAGCAATGACCCAAAAGTACTACAAGCCAGGAAGGACCAAGAGACAATGGAACAACAAAGGATTCAGCGGGAAACAATCCCATTGCAACAAGAAAGGTTCCAAGTTGGAGACAAGATATGTGTTGTCAATCACGACCAACACAAATTAGACCCAGGGTTACACAGACCAGGCATTATCATGGAAGTGAATCCCAATAACACCTACCTCATCAAAGGGATTGGAGCTCGAACGGAACTGAAGCATATGCACCATGGCTGACTCTGTTTGTGTAAGGCAAGAGCAGCCCAACAAAATTCAAGGCTCCCTGTACCCAATGCCAAACTGGACCAATATCAAGCCCGTATACCAGATACTCTCAAGAAGGTTCCCAAGGCTCCGCCTTCCAGCACCCCAGGGGGAGATGTCACAGCATCTTTGATTACTCCCTCTTGGGGAATTAACGCCCCGAGTAAATCACCGAGCGGCTCACCAAGTAGTTCACTGCCCAGCCAATAAACTGGTGGCACCATTATCAGTTAACCATCTATGACGGGGATCTCTCAATCCAGGTCCTAAATGGAACACAACTTGATTAATCCTCGTGACTCAAGAGGAACACTACTCAGATAAGCCCCATGACCTCCATGACGTACATGGACGACATGTGGTTTACCATGATACTATATATTAACCTATATTCATATTCAATAAAGTATCATTCTCTTCTTAATCTTCCCCTTTATTTTGTTTATTATACTTCCCAGAAGTATATAATCGACACTATTGATATTGTTAATGAACTAGATGACAAGAAATTAATGTTAGTTAAGTTGAACTCATTTGATCCCTTTATAGATAAAGTATCCTATCATTATGAGTATGGAGTTAAGCCATGTTAACTTGTATTGTAAAAATAACATATGGCATTTTAAGTGAGGATTGGAAGCCTACTGGATAAATTATTTAGGAAAATTGGCATTGCGCATTAGTTTATCTAATGAACAAGCCATCTCTTCTGTTAACCATGTAGCTGCCGTTCAAACCGATAGGATTTCATTTGCTAGCATCTATCTGCTTGTTAACTGGTTCACGAGGCATTTATTGTTTAGAGGTGCGGAGCGAGTAGCGGGGCACAAGAGATTCCAAGTGGGGCATAAAGGCAGATGGCAAGCGCATAAGGGACAGTTAGTTTAAATTCAAACCTACAAGCTAAACCCCGCCATGACTCTATTCTTTACTCTTATCATTACAGGTTTATTCTTCTCCACGGCTCACGCGAAAACCCCCAGATCAATTTCAAGGTACACGAGCCCCTCACAATCCAAGCCTGCCCGCCCCCAAAAGCCTGCTTACTTTCCACAAGCAACCATTCCTTTTATCACCGAGCCTGCCAAGAAGCAGACATCACCTACTGGGGATATACCAAGCAACTTGGAGTCCAGCAACTTCTTTAACCTATTTTAACCTAGCGCAATAAAACATTTAATATTTTATATCGCTTAAATGCTATAGCCTCTTTTAAATAAGTAGATAGTTTGCAGCTTTTAACGTAAACTTCATTAGATTCGCCTTGATGGTGCTTTTAATAAACTCTAGTTTAAACCCAACCAATTATTGAAACTATTCTGCGGGTTAGATCCGATTCAGGAAAATAGTGAGCGGACTCCTTTGAACCATTTGGCAAAGGCGTATGACTTATAATCAAAAGCAGCTGGTTAGTGAGAATAAAATCAGGCTGGGATGAAACAAGAGGAGCTTCGGATCTTCCTTTTTGGTAGAATAAGCTTAATGGTGGGAGTGGTCAAAGGGGTTCTCCAAACCCACGTAGGAATGGGGGATGCTGAATTAATATGTATAAAGGCGAGTCTGTCTGCCTGTAAGGTCACCTCGAATGGGCTCAAGCCGTAAGGGATCGAACTGAATGATTTTTTGCATATTATTCAAATTTAAAGTTAATGCCTAACCCAAAAGCTCGATTTGGCTCATCCTTACGTGCAATCCCTTACATGCATCTTTGAAAATACAAAGGTGGAGTGTGGTCTAAATTATGTAGAATGAGAATATAAGCCACTCAGACTATAATAAATATATATTTAATTACTTGCTTTTTACTCTGTGGTCCAACCATTGCAAAGTGACTTATCTGTGTAGCTTATCCAAATTCAGAATTTGTGGATTGAAATTAGAAAAAGAGCACCAGATTATTTGAATACTTTTATATGATTGGATGTTTAAACTCTGCTGAGGATTGAATTATCCAAAGAGACAAGAGCTTGGTCAATTTAAAGAGATACAATTCAAGTTATATATATATTAGTTTAAGTAAGAGATAGTTGGTTTGTATATTTTGATTTTATTTATCTTCAAGTAAAATGATAGAGTATTCCACTTGGATGCATCAGCTGATCCAAGTAGCCGCAGATTTTTTGATAGTTAATATTGCTTGCTATTGTATCATCCTGAAAAATGGTGTTAGTGGAGTAAACTGACAAAAATTATATCAAGACTCATTGAAATGATTTTCATAAAATTTAGAGTCTCTAGGTAAGATTTTCAGACACTTCCAATAAAAATGGTACCAACCATGATAGCTCTAGATGCTTAGATATATAGTGAAGTACTGAAATTGAGCTCACATCATAACCAAAGGCACAGACTAAATTTGATATCTAAATTCACTCTCAGTACATGTTAAAAAATCAAAAACAACATGTATCTTTGAATGCTAAGCCGTTCTTAATGCTCAATAGCTTATTTTAAAGCTACATATCAGCTCTACATTTTTGAAATTAAGAATATCAAATAATAAAATTTAAATCATCATTTTAGATCTACTAAAGCTAATATTAATACTTTGTTTAAAAAGATTTCCATTTTTATTTATAATTGGAATAAGAAATTTTATTTTAAATAAGACCAAATTAAATTTTAAGAAAGCCTTTTTAAATAATAAGCTTAATTAAAAAGTTGATAAGTAATCCCAGCCTAAAAGTACATCAAAATATGTTGAATTGATTTATTAAACCCAGCTTTATATCTGCTCTTGGACAGGGAATCACCCCGTAGATAAGATTTGCCAAGCATAAATTTTGATTGGTGGGATAAACCAACCATTGTTTGGTTTAATTAGTCAATACAAGTTAGGGCTAAGCACATTTTTCAACCTAGGTCAGCTTCATTTGAAATAGGTTACCATTTTTAATTGCATTCAGAGTCAATTCTGATGCCAACAGTGTTGCAACTGAACCAATGAGAGTTCAGTACTTGAAATTGGGGAAGACAACAGTCCAATAGAAAGGACAGAATAATAAGAATAAGGTATTGTTTATTATAGAATATTGGGATTAATATACTATATGGGGAATGCCACAAGGGGGTGGCATAGTGGGAAGTTCCATGTAAGGTTTGAAGCCGAGGAATAACTTGTGCGGGAATCAGCAAGTCAAATTGGCAGTGCTCCTAATTAGGATGAAGTACCCGTCATTTGATGTTGCCATCAGATTAATCCATAACGTTAGATACATCAAGGGGCGGCTCATTGAGCGCCCCCTGTGTATTGTAAGATACGTTAGCAGGCGAGGCTGGAAACTCAGTTGCAATACCCCTTGCCCCCTGCACGTCGTCAGACACCAGGACTGGAGTCTGTGGAAGGTCTGGGAAGGTCCGCACAAACAACCTTTGTGTGGGGATGGTGCGGCAGGGGCGCAAGCAATCATGGTGAAGCTTCTTGGTGTTCCCTTGGGCATCCTCAAGTTGATAGGTGTGGTTGTCATAGACTGCAGCTATCTTGAAGGGCCCTAGGTGGTTGGGTTCCAACTTGGCGGAATTGGGATTGAGGGTGTAGACGGGGTCACCTACAGCATACCTAGCTTTGAGGTGCTTTGTCCCTCCTGCAATCCTCTTGTGTTTAATTTCCCGGGCTTTGGCACGCCATTGATCCAGGGATGGGGTTGTTGTTAGGGGAGGCTTGTCAGGGACCTTGGACCCTAGCTTTCCCTGTTCAACTCCTGTCAGACTGTCAGGCGTCCCAAAGGCTAGGGTACTGGGGCTGAACCCCGTGCCCCGGTTGATCCTTGCTCAAAGGATGAGTAGAGCGGTGGGCAGGTGTTCAGTCCATGCGGTGTTGGGGTGTTCTTGCAAGATCTTGGCAATCAGTTGAACCAGTGAGCCATTTAACCGTTCCATGCGTCCATTGGCTTGAAGATGGTAGGGGTTTGTAACTATACGTTGGAGCGCGTTCTTGGCGCAGCATGCTTTCATGACATGCCCAACTAGTTCAGGACTGCCATCTGTGATGAGATGCTTTGGTCGCCCAAAGCAGGCCACAATTTCTTTGCCAATAAAGCGGGTGATGGTGGTGGTAGTGTGGTTGGTTGTTGCCCAGGCCACTGGTCAACAAGTGAAGTAGTTGATGGCAGTGATAATGTACTTCTTTCCAAGTCTGTCTTTGGGGAGTGGCCCCACAATGTTGAGGGCCCACTGTTTGAAGGGTTCCATGGCCTCAATGGGCAGGACAGACTTGGGGGGTGCAGGTTTGGACGTGTTCTTCTCGCACAACACACACGTTTTGAGGAAGTCCAAGATGTCTTGACGCATACACGGCCACCAAACCTTACGTTTCATGATCTCAAAGAGGTTATGTCCTCTGATGTGACCCAGGGTTTGGTGGTAGTGCAATATGGTGTCCCCTCGTTGCGTGGTGGGAATGTAAGGCGTCTTCTCACCTGTCTCTGCCTGGCAGCAGATGTTACCAGCATCAGTGGTGAACTGGCTTTTGTTGTCCTTCAACTTGGAAATGGTGACCAAGTTAAGGCCCTCGTAGCAGGTTGCTTCAGGGCAAAGGTAGAGCATGGGCCAATCTGGATCTAAACCATTGTCTCCAGTGATGAAGCTACGTAGAGTCGTTAAAGAGCGTCAGCTGTGACCAGTTCTTTTCCAGGTTTGTACTCAATGTGTAACTGATAGGGGGATAGACGCTCCACCCATCCTGCTTGGCAGTGTATCAGGTGAGACTGTGTGTTGAAGTACTGAAGTGACTTGTGGTCCGTCAGAACGCGGGGTGGGAAGGTAGCACCTTCCAGGTAACAGCGCCACTTCTCAACGCAGTGTACAATGGCTGCCAATTCTTTATCATTGATGGGGTAGCGTTGTTCTGAGTCAGTAAGCTTCCTGGACTTGTATGCCACGTGGAGGAAGACACCTTCATCAGTTTCTACCCGTAGAACGCCCCCTATGGCTCTTTCAGAGGCATTGGTCTCTAGTTTGTACTGTTGGTTTCAATTGGGGAACTGCAGGACTGGTGCAGTTGTGAGCCTTTGCTTCAACGTCTCAAAGGCTTGATCTCTGACGGGGGTCCAATGGAAGCGCTGCTTGATATTGAGGAGCTCAGTGAGAGGTGCAATTAGTTCTCCGCAATTGGGGATGAACTTGCGCACATAAGCAACCATGCCCAAGAAGGTACACACCTGGCCCACATCAGTGGGAGGTGGCATGTTGGTGATTGCCTTGATTTTGGCAGAGTTGGGCTTTATCCCTTGAGCAGTGATGGTTTGCCCAAGGAATGACAGCTCCAACTTGAGGAACTTGCATTTGAAGGGTTTAGCTTTTAGCTGATTTTTCCAAAGGGTGTTGAGGACAGCAAGGAGGTGTTGGAGGTGTGTGGTTTGATATTGACTGAAGACAATAATGTTGTCAAGGTACACAACCACACATTTTTCAATCAGTTCCTCAAATGCTTTGTTCATCAACATGGCAAAGGTGAAGGGAGCATTGGTCATTCCAAAGTTCATGACACGACACTCAAACAACCCATAGCGTGTGCAGAAGGCAGTTTTTGCCTCATCTCCTGGTGCAATGCAAACCTGGTTGTACCCCGCGGTGAGATCAATCTTGCTAAAGACCTTTGTACCTGCAAGTGTATTAAACAGGTTGTCAATCAGCGGCAGGGGGTGCTTGTTATTAACCGTCACCTCATTTAGGGAGCGGTAGTCCTTGACCAGGAAAAGGGACCTGTCCTTCTTGGCTACAAAGAAGACCGCCACCCTGTATGGAGAGAGCAAGGGGCAAATGAAGCCCTTATCAAGCGCGTCCACAAGGTGCTGGCAGAGGGTTTCATCTTCCTTTGGTGTGAGACAGTATAACGGTTCTGCTTTGGGTAAGGACCCTTGAAGTTGCACAGCGTGCTGGATCTCCCGGGAAGGAGGTAGTTGTTCAAGTGTTTCACTGAATACATCCTTGTACTCCTTGAGGAGGGCCACAAGCGCTGGTGATGGTGATGATGATGATGACAAGGGAGGGACTGTTGGTGGTTCAGCACGGATAACTTCAACTGAATATTGGTTGAAGTCTAGTTTTCCCCCTTGAAATTGTATGAGCCCATTTCTGTTATTCTGACAAACACAGTATTGTGGAGTAACTTGCTCATTTCCACAGGGTAAATCTGGAACCCCACCCCATTTCTGTTGAGGCTGATGACAGAGATATCCCAGTCAATGTAGGAGCAGTTGTGTTGTAGCCAGTTGAGACCAGTAATCACGTTGTGGCTGAGCCCGGCCATGATTGGTCCAGAGAGCTTAACCTGGAAGTTCCCCATTCTCACAGAGAAGGTTACTGTCTCGTGGGTGATGGCCACTCTGCGGGAGTCAGCTACTTGTACGGCCTTGAATCTGCTGGGTACTTGGTCTAATTGCTGAGAGTTGGCAAACGCCTGGTCCACCATAGTGTAGTTGGCCCCGGTATCTACCAGTAATTTGTGGGTGTTCCCACGGAAACAGAAGGGATAGGACAAGTGTGTGACTTTATTTGAGGAGTTGCTCGCTTGTAATATGGGGTCGTCATTGTGGACTTAGAAGACGTCCAGGGTTTCAACTTTGTGAATGTTGTAGTCACAGGGGTTCTTGGTAAGGAGGGATTGAGAGGATGGGTCAGGTGGTGTTGTAAGGCCTCTCGTCATTACAACCCCCAGGCTTTTCCTGGGTCCTTGATCTGTGCTAGCTGGAGCTCCCCCTTGTGGGGGCGTTTGGTCCCATTTTCCTGTTGACGTGGTTGACAACGGCCAATTGACTATGACCATTGCCTGATGTTGTACGTGGTTGGGGGAGAGCGTTCCTGGTACAGCAGAAGCCCATTGAGGCCTGGTTGTTAGCCTCCACAATGGCTTTATAGCAGTCATCAATGGAGGTACAGCAACCTACGGGGGCCCACTTGCAGATATGGGGTTTTAATCCATTAACAATGAGGGTGAGTAACATTGCATTTCCGTCAGTCACGGCTTCTGAAGCGGCAGCAAGGGCTTGTTGCCAGGCAGAAAGGTACTCAAGGATGGAACCAGTTTGCTTGATAGCTAGAAGAGGAGTTCCCACGACAATAGGAGAGAAGGTTTCACTGTAACAAGACTTGGCAGCATCTCAAAATGTCGCCCAGGTAACGTCAAGTTCCTGGCTGGCCCAGTTGGTGAACCACACAGCGGCGGGCCCCGTGAGGCGCCCAGATGCGGTGGCAACCCACATGGACTTGGGAACCTGACAGATACGGAGGCGGGTTTCAGTAGACTGGAGCCAACTGACAATGTTGGCCCCCTCAACACCACCAGCAAAGGATTCTAACTGAAGGTTGAGCATGCGTTGGGACAGGTCTGACTGGGGCGGGGTGACGCTGGCGTCACGCTGCCCAAGGCGGAGCCAATTGTACATGCTGGTGATAACTAACTGGTCTTGATAGATGACATACCCTTCGGGGATGTCCCCCTTGGGGATTGTCAGGAAGGTCTCTTGTTGGGGAGTAGCCATACGGCCTGTACTCTGTCCTTCCTTGGGGGGATTTTGTTTTAGGTAGGTTGATAACCTACTTCTGCTACCACTGTTGCAACTGAACCAATGAGAGTTCAGTACTTGAAATTGTGAAAGACAACAGTCTAATAGAAAGGACAGAATAATAAGAATAAGGTATTGTTTAATATAGAATATTGGATTAATATACTATATGGGGAATGCCACAAGGGGGTGGCATAGTGGGAAGTTCCATGTAAGGTTTGAAGCCAAGTAATAACTTGTGCAGGAATCAGCAAGTAAAATTGGCAGCTCTACTAATTAGGATGAAGTACCCGCCATTTGATGTTGCCATCAGATTAATCCATAGCGTTAGATACGTGAAGGGGCGGCTCATTGAGCGCCCCCTGTGTATTGTAAGATACATTAGCAGGCAAGGCTGGAAACTTGGTTGCAACAACAGTTCAAATTTATATAATGTCTCTGTGATGCTCTGCTCCAAGAATGTCACCACAGGGTGTCCTGGATCTTTGCCAGGGCCCGGCTGGGTTGGGGTGCCATCCTTCAAGTGACAGTACTCCATTTCCAAGGCATTGTACCTAGTATCAAGCCCAGAAAACTCATTAATCATCTTTTTCATCAACATTCAGGCATCTGTACCATGAACCACCACATCATCCTGGGTTAGCCCTTCTGGAGGAGTGTACAGCCCTTGGAATATGGTTTCAAATTTCTTGCCCAAGAAGTCCTTTTCTCTGAGAGTCATGGGAAGTCCTCCAGACATTCTGGCCCATTTCTCACCAGGAGTTTGGCTTTATACAAACCTTTCACACTGCTGCTTATATAATGCTTCTTGTCCAACATTGAGATAGAAGATATGAGAGAAGAAATCCATTATCTTAACACTGTAAACAAGGTAGGGGCAAACAAGTCTTTATTAACAGATGGAAGATATCCTTAGAAACTTTCTGGAAACACATATTTTTGCAGACTTTAGGGGTCAAGCACTACTGTGAGAGTCATCCAAACCAGCTTTAATTGCTCAGGGAGATGAATCTTTAAGTTTAAACCCCAAGGACGTGTTTAAAATTAAGATCTACTAGTAATTAACTGCACTGGACTCTGTTTATCTAAACAGCCTTATAAGCTTCCCATTGTCTTAGGAAAAATCCCCTTTGGGCTGGTTTTCTCAAAAGCTTAAACTATCTGCATTCTCACTTTACCTATAATAAAACAATCATCCAAACTTACTGAAACTAATTGCATTGTGTTCTCCTGCTCTTTCTGAATATATTTTATTAAGCTTTTAGTTATTTAACTAATGAAAAATCATCAGCAAAAGAAGCTTCAAACTTAACCAATACCATCAATGTTTTGATCCTCAAGTTCCCAACAACTTCCCTGTTTTCTTCAACTTGTTGCCACGTCAAACTTGCCTGTTTTTCCTAGGAAATTACTGGTTGCTTTGTTTCACTGCAATTTTTTCCATGTTTTCTCCCAATTTCCCCTGGGATTTTAACCCATAGCCACCAGTTTCCCTGTCTCAATCGGCCTTTTGCTCCTCTGGCAACCCATCCCAGGAAACATTGAATCACCTACTCTTGCAGATTTTCTGTACTTTTCTGCTTCCATAGACACCAATCATCATCCTTGGATAAACTTGCAGTTGCCTTTCTTCACTAATTTGCCACATTGTTATATCTTCTTTGCCATAAACAACCAGCTTTGGAGAAACCTTGAACCGCCTATCCCAGCATTTCCCTAAACCACTTTTATCTGTTCCTTCTTTACAAACCTGCTTCAGAGAAAGGTTGAAGAATTTTCCCAAACTGTCCCAAACTTCTTATCCCAGTATATCATACTATATAGCTATTAAACAACTTCTGAAGCCTTTACAGATGGCTTCTATCCTAGCTTCCCTCTGATAGTCCCCATCAGGCAACCCCCCAGACTCAGGCAACAAGTCTTCACAAGTGAATCAACCTAGACTTGATTCCCATCAGTGACCTACACCTAGATCATCAGAAGCAATCATACCTCATGCAGTCATTGCAACTGAACCAATGATAGTTAAGTATTTGATTGGGAAGACAAAAGTCTGATAGAAAGGACAAGAATAAGAATGATAGGTAGTTTATTGAGGAATAGTGCAATTAATATACCATAATGGGAGACCACAAGTCCACAGGAGGTGGCACAGTGACGGTTTGATATAAGGTTTGGGTTGTGGAATAACTTGTGCAGGGGTCAGTGTGTTGAATTGGCAGCGCTCCTAATTAGGAGATAGTGCCAGCAATTTGACATTGCCACCAGCTTGACCCATGCTGTTAGGCACGTCATGGGGTGGCTCATCAAGCGCCCCCTGTGTATTGTGAGATATTGTTGCAACTTAACCAATGATACCTCAGTATTTTTATGGGGAAGACAAAAGTACAATAGAAAGGACAAGAATAAGAGCAAAAATATAAGGCCTATTAATTGATATTGTGACTAATATACTATATGGGGAGATCCATAAGGCCACCAGGGGGTGGCACAGTGACAGGCTCCATGTAAAGTTTGGGGCTGAGGAATAACCTGTGCGGGGATCAGCAATGTCAAATTGGCAGCGCTCCTAATTTGGAGATAGTGCCCGTAACTTGACGTCCCCATCAGATTGATCCATGTTGTTAGATACATTAGCAGGAAAGGATGTAATCTTGGTTGCAACACAGAGGCAGAGGGACAATACAGCCAAAGAAAACTTGGTCAAAACAGAAGAATAACATTGATTGAGAAATGGTGACTGGATCCTTTAAATAAACAATATAAAAAATGGGGTTCACAATTTCAAATTGGGCGGTCTAAAATCAGAGAGGAGGCTGCAGAAGCCACAAAATTGAAGCCACAAACTGTGAGGTACCACCCAGGTGCATAAGCAAGAAGGAAATCCATCTTTGGGTGATTATTTTCAGGAACCCATCTGCTCGGAAACATACCACCCAAAAGGTGTATGGCCGCGGATGGGTTCAACCCGGTGATTAGAGAACCAATTGGAAGGGAGACCATCCCCATATGGAACAATTCTCTAATAAGACAATATTGACCCAAAAGGGGATTAAATCTTCCCAACAGGAAGTAAGCTCCAAGATAACTTAGGAGGAAAACAGAAGCCATGGGATGAAATAAAGAAGGACTGGGCGGACTGGCCCCTATGACCTGTGGTTCCTCTGTGATTGGGGGATTTGGTGACAGTGAGGTGGCGGTGTACCATATGCCTGGTACCACTTGGCGCCACAACTTGTTCAAGTAATTGGGAGGAGGCAAACCAGAATCTTCTCTGGTTCCAAAAGAAAGGCTTGCAGTAAGGGACTGTAAAAGGAGCAACCAAACCAACCATTTATGCCCAAATGGTTCCCATTGGGATGACTTGGGTAGCATCATGGTGTTTGATTTCAGGATTTGAGAGCAGGCAAAAGAAAAATCAACTAGGTTGGTAAATTGACTTTATTAACTGAACAATCAAATAACCTGACAAATGGTGCCTTTTATAGACTGTCAAGAGATATTAAAACTGTAGTTTTTAAAGGGGAGTTGGAGAAATATTGGGGGGGGGGAATTGAGAAAAGAAACTTGGCAGGGAGAGCTTTGGTTTGCATTCTTAAAAAGAAGATTATTATTTTAAAATAATATACAAACTTTCCCCTGCTGAGCTCCTCCAACAGCTAGGTGTCATTTACCCCAGCTGTTGGAGAAGCAACAGCTTAGGGGGTCTTCTGGTGTGCAACAGCAACACCAGAAGAGGATAACTTATG
This sequence comes from Entomophthora muscae, assembly GCA_014839935.2. Taxonomy (NCBI): domain Eukaryota; kingdom Fungi; phylum Entomophthoromycota; class Entomophthoromycetes; order Entomophthorales; family Entomophthoraceae; genus Entomophthora; species Entomophthora muscae. The sequence goes on along the minus strand of QTSX02003807.1, from coordinate 51,243 downwards.
GTTTTCTTGGTTAAAACCAAGTACAGAGCTCATATCTGATTTAACATTATCAACATTTGAATTGAGTTCAATTTCAAAAGCTACTGGTTTGGTTGCATCATCTGATTGGCTACAGGCAGTCATTTTGTGTATTTCCAAAGGTAAGTTTGAATTCCAAATACTAATATTGTATAGGTGATCCAACGGCAAGTGAGAAGACCCGGGTTCAATCCCCGTGTTCACTGGAAGGAGGAGCACTGGACTGGGCAGTATATCCCCCAAAGGTAATTTAGAGCTGGTATTACCAACTAATAATTCATTTTTAGGTTCTGAGAAAAACCCCAAATTGGAACAAGAGTTCCCAGAACCTGAAAAAACAAAAATTTACTTATTGTTGTCAGTAAGAATAGTAGATGCATTCCTGACAATAATTATCTGCAAACTTTAAAGCTTGATATTGGCTTTAACATTATAATATTTATTGAACTACTAAAGTAGCCCTAAGGAATTAGAGGTCAATATGGAAGTTGGGATTCAGTGATGATGTGGCAGACCTCAATTTTTGTCACCAAGCCTCCAAAAGTTACTGAAATTTTGTGATGCCATAAATTGAGTTTGTTGCCAAAAAAGCATCAAGTTGCCTGTTTTTGATGTTTCTACGCCTTTTTTGACTCATTTAAAAAAATTGGAAACCCCTGTGCATGATTTTTCAAAACTCATTTATTGTTGGTGAAATGGTTTAGATCAACCAGAATTGGTATGGCTTTAGTGGGGCTAGCTGCTTGGGCGCTTTCTTCTGGGGGTGGGCAATTACAGTTAAGATGATATTATATGTTACAAAAATAGCTCAATACAACAACAAATTACTCATATTATAGACAAAAATATCCAAAATATGATACAAAATACAAGTATTCATAAACAAAAGGGCTTAATTTGACCTTTAAATTACATATGTTTACTATGCAAATTGGTGACAAAACACAACCAGTCATGGTATATCAAAATTAAAATCAAAAAACAAAGGACTATCCAGTAGTTTTAAAGCCTATGCCAACAAGCAAAAATACTTCAGATTTAAAATAAATGAGCTCAGATGTAAGAAAAATCAAAGCATCTGAAGAAGAAATTGAGATGAAACCAAATCTATTGTAAATTGATATAAATTCATTGAGTTCTAATTTTGTTTACAGATCAGCTATTTTTGTTTAAATATGAGTTCATTTTGTTTAAATCTGAAGTCTTCTTTCTTGTTGTCATAGGTTTTAAAACTACTGTACCAACCCAACATGTAAAAAACCACTCAGTTGTTGTGTGAAATGGATTGTAAACAAGAATGATGACAAGGTATCTAAAATAAGGCACAGGATCTGAAACATAATTATAAGAAATTGTGTTGGGTGTTTGAATATGACGTAGAGTCTGGGGAAAATAAGTAGAAATTATTTCAGGTATTCTAAAATGGGCCTTTTAAAACTAAAAACAGCCAATTAAGAAATAAAAATCTATAAACAGGTAATTTGGTGTGGTAAATTCTAACTAAATAACCATATTCAGATAAAAAATAATTTTTTGAAATTAAGATTGTACTGTAGATTCAGAACCAGTTGAGAAAGATGTGGGATTGTCAAATTCTTTTGCATGAACTCACCAACTTAATAGAGTAAATTTCATCCAAGAACAACTTAATTTTTTATATAAATGGATGAAAAATATTCCAGTAAGTTGGTGAGTTAACACAAAAGAATTTGACAATCCCACATTTTCCCAACTGGTTCTGAATCTACAGTAACTTAATTGAGCTTGATTTAGCATTTTAATAAAATTTAAAATGGAACAAACATAAAAACAGAGTGATAATGCAGCCGCTGTGCGCTGTGGTTGCAGTTGCCCCACAGGTCAAAAAATTGAGTTAGCGCAACAAGTGGCAACTCAGGAAGTAGAAAAAAGAGCAATGTATACTGTTGAGGTTGCATAGACATAACAAGCAGTTATTGTCATGGTAAGTTCCATAATGCCGGGAATTATTTGGCTGAGTAGAAAAGCTCGGAAGGCTGGAAAACCTTTAACAAAACTAACTGATTTGACAGACTTGAATCAAATGGTTGATTGAAAATGGGTTACAGCTGCCCCAGTTTGCCAGTCAAATCTGATTCCCCCTGTAAGTTGACGTTGATAAATTGACATAATTTAAGAGTCACCCAATATGAGCTTATTTATCAGCATGGTCATCAGAAGTTGATAACAAGGGTTCTTTGCAACCTGGACTAAGTACTCACTTGACAATGTAGAAGGAATAGGAGCTCAAGACTCAGGTGGTATTGCTTGGTCAATTTTTGATATATATTGAATAATTTTCACTGTTTCAACTCTAAGAGTTGAGTCCTCAAAAAATTTACTCAATAAAAATCACTTATCCCTTGGTCTAATTGTCTAAACTGTGCTGTTTTAGCAAAGTTATAAAGGAAAAGTATCTTAAAGGATAGATAATAATCTTTATTGTGAGATAGTGATGATATAGCTATTGTGAATCAATGGATAACAGGAACATGATTGGTGATCACACGGCTGGATGGAAAAGGGGGTGGCTTGATCCTGTTAATGAGTCAAGCGCCAAATTGAGGTATCCACCGTGAGGGATCATTGTTTGTTCATGTTGATTGATTTGGCAACTCAAGTTGACTTCCTAGTCTGGCTTTGAGTGACCGGGTAATTGGATTGCAGGTCACAAACCCGCTTGGTTGGAACCTTGCTGGCGGGTCAAGCCTGCAGTTTTGACACCCCCGGCTGAAAGTTGGCCTCCTCTGGAGGCAGGTTGTCAGGGAGGTTGTCAGGAGCTCGGGCGCCATATTGAACCAGTTGTTCAGTGGCAGGCAGGGCAGTTTCCTGCTGTTTCTGTCTCGCTTTGCAAGGTCGTAGGCGGTTGTAGTGTAATGTCTTGTCTTGCTTGCGTTTCCTGAGCCCTTGCACAAGGTAAGTGTTATTGTTGTTTACCTTTAGGATTATTGCTGGCCCTACTTTTTTGGGTTGTAACTTTCTTTTGTCAATATTCATGACCCAGAATTTGTCCCCAACTTCATGTCTCTGGCAGATGGGTACAAAGGTTTTTTGTAAGTGTTCCTTTTCTTTGGCTGCTTGTTTACTGTTGGCCTCTATTACTAGAGGATCAGAGCAAGGGGGGACTTGACTTGGGATTTCCAGTTTGGGTCCTGTCAATGCTTGAATGATATTAGGCTGTGTGCTGTATACCAGTTCAAACAGGCTTTTCCCTGTGGATCTGTTCACTTGGGTTTGGCACACAAGTAATGCAGTCAGTAGCTGCTTATACCAGTCTTCAGGTCTCCCAGCGGTGAGTTTGGCTAAGGCTTTCACAAGGCTATCATTAAGCCGCTCTACGCGTCCATTGGCCTGTGGATGGTATGGTGTTGTGACGGTGTGTTTGACCCCATTTTTGGCAAGGTACATGTTGGTGTTTTTGGAGGTCAATTCTTTGCCCCTATTGGTTATCAGGAGTTCTGGCTTTCCAAACATGCTGATTATTTCCTTGCCAATGAATCTTTGGACGTTGTTGCCGGTGTGTGTCTTCACCGCTTGGGCTACTGGCCAACTTGTTGCAAAATTGATGGCTGTGATGATGTATTTTTTGTTGTTGTGCTTTCCTGGCATGGGGCCCACAATGTCCAGAGCCCATACCTTGAATGGTAGTTGGGTTTGAATGGGGAGTACAGACTTAGGTGGGGTTTTGCTTTTGGCAAACTTTTTGCAGATCTTGCACTTTTCTAGCACTTCCTGGACATTGCGGTATAGGGTTGGCCACCAAGCTTTATGTTTCAGGAATTTGTATAGATTTTGGCTCTTAGTATGTCCGAGATCTCTGTGGTAGCAAAGAATGGTATCAACTCTTTGATGCGTGGGAATGTAGGGAATGGTCGTGCCATCCAACATCTTTCTGTGAAGAGTCCCGTATACGTTGGCAAAGAGGTGTTCATTCTTGATGACTGTTTCTTTGGTGATGTCAGTTGTGCCTGTGGGGAACCCTTTGTCTTTTGTATGGAGTACTAGGAGAGGCCAGTCTGGGTTGAGCCCATTCTCTCCCCTAGAAGCGCGGACATACAGACAGGACAGGGCGTCCGCCATGGCAAGTTTGGCCCCGGGCTTATACTGGATGAGCATGTTAAACCTTTCCAGGACTTCCATCCACCGCGCTTGGTGGCGTGACAGGTTTGCTTGTGTCTTGAAATAGATGAGCAACTTATGATTGGTTAGAGCTGTGAATTCTTCCTTCTGTTCCAGGTAACAGCGCCATTTGACTAAGCAGTGTACAATGGCCAACAGTTCTTTGTTGTGGATTGGGTATCAACACTTGCCATCTGTCAATTTGCGCAACTTGTAGGCTACGGGCAGGAAATCACCATCACTATTCTTAATTTGTAGTACTCCCCCAATGGATTCATCTGAAGTGTCGGTTTCCATCTGGTACTCTCTGTCTTGTTTGGGGTATTGTAAGATGGGCGCTGTTGTGAGCTTTTCCTTGAGATGTCTAAAACAGAGGTCACGTTGGGGGGTCCATACAAACTTGGACTTGGCGCCTGTTATGACGGACAAGTGGGCAGTCAAGACGCCGCAGTTGGGTATGAAGCGTCATACATAGGCCACCATTCCCAAGAATGTGGAGTTCTGATTTGTCCTTGTGGGTGGCATTTTGCAGATGGCTTGTATCTTCTGACTGTCGGGTTTGATGCCGTCTTTTGAAACTGTGTCCCAAGAGGGGTAGTTGCTCTTGGAAGAACTGGCATTTGGAGGGCTTGGCCAAAAGTTTGTATTGTGCCAGAGTCACAAAGACTTCCTCCAGGTCCTTGTGATGCTGCTCTACCAAGGGGCTGTAGACAATGATATTGTCCAGGTACACGAGGCGTAACTGCCTATGTGTGGTGCAAATACTTTGTTCATAAAGGTTACAAAGGTGGACGGGGCATTGGTCATGCCAAAGTTGAGTACCACACATTTTTAGGAACTGTACTTAGTGCGGAAGGCTGTCTTGGGGATGTCTTCCTCCTTGATATGAATCTGATTGTAACCTGCAGTTAGGTCAATCTTGGAGAAGATGGAGACTCCTCCCAAGGCGTCAAAGAGATTGTCAATTAGTGGTAAGGGGTAACAATTCTTGATGGTGACTTTGTTAAAGGCATGGTAGTCTGTGACCAGGCTTAAGGTACCGTCCTTCTTAGCTACAAAGAATATGGCGGCCCCAAAGGGAGACTGTGAGGGGCGGATAAGTCCTTTTTCCAGTGCTTCCTTGAGATAGGCGCGCAGGGTGTTGTCCTTGTTTGGGGTCAGCCTGTAAATGGGGCGTGCCTTTGGTACAGCCCCCTTGAGTTGGATAGAGTGTTGGATGTGTTTCTCATGAGGTAGCCCAGGTAACGCTTCCTTAAAGATTTCTGGGTGACAGGCCACAATGTTGCAATCTTGCAGCGTGGAGGTGTCCTGGTGGTCCTTGAAGTGTATTATTTCATACTAGCAGGAGTCCAAGTCAATTGCTCTATAGCTTTCTTTCTTGTCCAAGGTCTCTGTGATACGTACAAAGACGTGGTCTCGTAGGAGTTGGTCTACAGAGTCTGGGTAGAGCTGGTGGTTGATAGCTTTGCGCTTGATGGTCAGCACTGAGGTCACCCAGTCCACGTGAGGGTTGTTTCTCTGTAACCAGTCTAGTCCCAGTACAATGTCAAACTTAGGGAAGTCAATGACGGGACCTTGGATGGTGGAGTGGAGATTTTTTAGCATGACAGAGAAGGGGGCAGTTTCTTTTGTCACAGCAATGTGATGTTCATCAGCCAGCACCACATTTTTAATCCGCAAAGGATTAGTGGCCAGCTTTAATTTGTCCACATAGCTGCTGTTGACTAAAGTTTGATCTGCGCCCAAGTCCAGTAGTGCTGAGCCTGTGTAACTGCAAAAGCGGAAAGGATAAGACATCAATTTATTGGGATGTCTGGCAATGGTGTATAGTACTGGGTCTTCTGAGGGCACTTGGATCATTGGGCATTGGTCCACGTCCTCAGGTTGGTATTCATTGTTGTGCAAGTCAGGAGTTGTGTGGGGAGAGCTTGGCTTGCTTAGTGCTCTCCCCAGGCTTTTTCCTCATCTTGTTTGCCTTGGGTGGCAGTGACACAGAAATGGGTGCAATTTGATTGGCCATTATTCCCATTACCATTCCCGTTTGAACCTGTGGGCTTGTGGTTGTTGTTGTTGCCGTTACCTCCAGGAGGTGGTTGCAAGGAGCGCCCACTTGAATGTGAGTCCTTGGGTCTCTCTTGTTTCCCAGTCTGTGCCTTGTGCAGAGCGTTGGAGGTTTGCTCTGCTTTTTCTGCTTCACAGTATAGGCTTTGCAGGTTGGTGACTTGGTCCAGGTTTACATGTCTCATGACGTGCAACTTGAGGGCGTTGTAGTACATGAGGTGTGTTGCTGGGGTGTCAAAGGCCATGTCGGATGGGGCGCGGAGACAGAGTTCCTTGTAGGCGTGGGTGAGTTCCTTCACGGTGCCTGTCTGAGTCAGGTTCTTTACTTGGCGTATGATCATGAGCGCTGTATCCTTGAGCACAAACCTTGCCAAAAGTCCTGTTTGAAAGTGTCCCAGTTCTTGTCCGTGTGCTCTTTGTGCCATTTGTCACACCAGGTGCCAGCGTCATGGGTCAGACATATGGAAATCTCCGCAATCCAAAACCGCTGTGGGCACTCCATCTGAGCCAACTTGCTTTGGGCTGACTGGATCCATGCGGCAGCATTGTTGTTGTTAGCCCCTGCAAAGGGTTCCAGGGCGGTGCTGCAAAGTCTTTGTGCAACATAGACAGGCATGGTGGTTTTGACAGCTGGTTGTGGCACCAAGAAGGGTGCCTGAAAGAACCCTTGGGCGGACAGGGCGTTGAAGGCGGGTAGCGGGATCACCGTGTTTTGGTAGAGAATAAAACCATCAGGTATCTTGGTACCAGGAGCATATGGCGTCCAGCCGGGCGGGAGGCCAGACATAATTCTGTTGAGGATTTGTTGGCCGCGGCGTGTGTGGGCAACAGGAGGAATTTTCAAGATAAGGTAGGATGGAAACCCTACCTGTGCTACCAATGTTGTAACTGTGCTGTTTTAGCAAAGTTACAAAGGGAAAGGATTTTAAAGGATAGATAATAATCTTTATTGTGAGATAGTAATTATATAGCTATTGTGAATCAATGGATAACAGGAACATGATTGATGATCACACAGCTGGATGGAAGAGGGGGTGGCTTGATCCTGTTAATGTTCAAGCGCCAAATTGAGGTATCCACCGTGAGGGATCATTGTTTGTTCATGTTGATTGATTTGGCAACTTGAGTTGACTTTCTAGTCTGGCTTCAAGTGACCGGGTAATTGGATTGCGGGTCACAAACCCGCTTGGTTGGAACCTTGCTGGCGGGTCAAGCCTGCAGTTTCGACATAATTTTATTTTAAGAAATTTATCCAGTAGTTGGGTTGTTGCGTTACATCCCCTACAATCTGATCCTTGGCAGAATCATTACTGGCAGATGAGGCCCGGCCGTTGGTACTTTGTTGTCAACACCACCTAATGTTAATTCAATGTCTACCAATCTCATAGTTGTTCCACCTGTCTTTGAAACTAAAAATTGTGTTGCTCTCAATGTCCTGAATTTTATTCTGAAGATACTCTGATGCTTTCACAGGCTATTTATCTTGGGCTACTTTGGTCAGGATCAATTATTTTACTTAATCCTAGTATCTCATTTGGAAATTTTACAAAACAGTATCTGAAGCTGTGTTGGTGGTTAATCATAAACTCTATTCGGATTTGGGTGGTAATTCCCCACCACTTAGAGACAGCTTCCTACTACCCTGCAATTTCTGTCACATATTAAGCTTCATGAGTTAAGAGGGTGAAGAGCATAAATCCAAGGGTGCCAAAGCTATCTAGAAAGTCCACCAAGGTTGTCATGTCTAGAATAGTGAATAACAAGCAAGTTGAGCTTACTTCTTTTGTGCTTGACCCCGTCTACTGCCAGGAAGAAGTCCCAGCAGCCATGATAGAGAAGGCTAAGCCTGTGATTGACACTAGCTACAAGCCCTACATCAGTGATGGCAACCAGGAAGATGCCAAAGAGTCCAAGTTTTATAGAACTACAGAGGGACATCTTGTGTTAAAGAAGGTTGTGGCCTTCTATACCAAGGTGCCTATGCCTTGTGCACCAGTCACCAATCAGGATCCTGGCTCACTTTTACCAAAAAATTCAACTCAGAAGATTTTTTCTGACATAAAGCACCTTGTTCTTATTAAGTTGATAAAGGAAACTGGTGACCCCCAGAAGTCTGTGAGTATTGTTGGAGTGGATCCAAAATATGCCAATAAAACACTTAACCAGTTTCTCAACACCAGTCAAATACTACAAGCAGAGAAACTCAAGTGCCTGTCTATCCTGCTCACCAAGGAGCACAAATGGGCCATTTTCCAGTGGATTAACCAAGGTGACATTTTTAACTGTCAAATATACAGTCTATGATCAAGTCCCCTTTTGGGATTGAGGCTTCAATTTCCTTTTTCTATTGTGTAGTCAGGGGGCTGTGGTTCTCATAAAAAATTGGGGATATCCCTATAACCGCAACAGCCCTGCTAATATTGAGACCTGAAAAAAGACACAGAGGCATACACTGCTCTCAAAAACAAAGGGGTGATCAAATTATATTACATTAAAAAATCAGTGTTTTACTTGTCTATGTGTGTTACAAAAGTAACATTTTTGAAGCCCCAGGTGGGAATCAACCCCGCTCCTAGCCACCAGGCGGGGCTAGCAGGCGGGGGAGATTTGCCTGCACTTAGATTTGCTTCAAAAAGCAAAAATCCAGGTACAGGAATCATTCCTGCCCTGGTGGCAGCTGTGGGGCCCAAAATGGGCCCCAAAAGATATTCCCAAGCCTTGATGGGTTTGGCTGAGCCTGGGAAGGCTAATTTTTATCTGCCCAGTAAACCTAATTCAAGCCCATTCTCCATTAAGTAATTTGGGGTCCCCAATTGGGGTCCCCTTTTTATTAAGCTCTTTGGCCTCAGGAAAGCCTGTCAAGCCAGTCCAAAAATGGTGATTGGATTGGGAAAACCCCCATAACCCCAGAAGCCAAACCTGCCAGAACCAATGACCAGCCAAGCCAAGATGGACCACCAAAAAGCCAAACAGCTGTTCCTTAAAGCACCAAAAATGACCATGAAGCAGCCAACCAAACAGCAGAACCTGAGATGCCTAGCCTTGCCACACAGATAGCACCAGAAGAATGCCCAGAGGCACCTGCATGTGAGTAATTATATGAATCAGAAGCACCTGAAAAAGTTATTTATTGTCATCCTTACCAAATAAAGTTGTTATGAACCTTTGGTTCACCAATCTGTTTCCATACATATTTTTGATACTCTTCCATCTGCATACACCCAAGCGTCAGCACCCATCCTCAGGGATAGATGGCTAGACTTCAGTTGACAAAACCAAATCCTTTAACTACTACTGCCCACCCAACGCTCTGTTTGGTCCTGTGCATTTCACTGGGTATCTCCCAAATCCTGATCATGAACCCTGGACCTTGGAAGACTTGCAGTGGTACACCTGCCCAAACACACCCAAGGAACCCTACCAAATTTTCTGTGATGACAAAGCAATTACCATCTACCCTTTGATCTTCAACGGGAAATACAACAATCCTGCTGCCTACCTGGTCCCCATGGAACCACCCCAACACCCAAACTAACCATCTCTACCTCACCCACTTCTGACGCCACTGGTCAGAGTAGTTGATTCCTGGGAGTGATTTACCTGGCGCTCACAGGATTGATTGACTTTGCCTTGCCAGGAGCTGGGCCCTGGGCTGTGGCTGGGAAGGCCCTTTCCTACCTGGTAAAGTTAGGTCCCATCATCTGGTGGGTCATGCCAGTACCTGCTTTGACTCCTCACTCATTTGCTGGAGCTCTACGGTACTCTTGGTATCCTGAAAATGCATAACTTTTAATGCTATGTCTCCAGAGATACTAAAGACAGAGTATCTCAGCATGTGTCAGTCTGCGCCACAGCTTATTCTATGGTGGCTCTCCTTGGTCCAAAAGGGATTGAGATGTATCAAAACATCAAGAGATCCCATGATAGCAGGACGTTCCTATCATTTCTCTTATTGGTACAAGAGCATCTTAGGTACGCTAGCCTGGGGTTCATCAATGTTATTTTACTGGATAATGTTGGGCTCCACAAGTTGGCAGATATTCTTGAGGAATTTCCAAAAATTGAGACAGGTGTGTCAATTGGCCCACAGCAACTGGCCACAGCGCATATGCACCTATTATTTCTTCCTACATATTCTTCATTTCTAAACCCAATCAAGAAGATTTTTGGGTGGCTCAATAAAGTTGTTAAGTGGGGGCCCCAACTGGGCCAGAGGTCTTGTTTTATTTGCTACAGGTTGAGCTCCATACCCTTCCAGCTGAGACTGTGGCTAAGTTTTACACACATTCTGAATCAAATATTTCTCTGTGTCTTTACAAACAGTCAATCAATTAAAAGGATATTATATTCCTGTTTTTATATTAGTTTATGTGTTTTCTTTTTTGGCCTTTATTTTTTATTATGCTTAAATTTATTGGTAATTGTTTTTTATTTAAAAGTTGACAAGCACATAATTAAAGAAATGTGCTTTCATTAACACACAGTTTCACTTTTTGCTTTTTATTTTAAATCATTTTATATAGCTTTGGTGGCTATCCCAAACTCTTGATACCAGAGTAATGAATATATGTCCATGTCACTCCTGTCAAATAAATATATAAATTAAATCAAAAAAGTAAAAATTAAAATTCTCAGAGTATATTGTTGCAACTGAGTTTCCAGACTCACCTGCCAATGTATCTTACAATACACAGGGGGCGCTCAATGAGTTGCCCCTTGACGTATCTAACAACATGAACCAATCTGATGGCAATATTGTATTGCAGGCACTTCCTCCTAATTAGGAGTGCTACCAATTCAACATGCTGATCCCTGCAAAAGTTATTCCTTGGCTTTGAACCTTACATGAAACATCCCACTATGCCAACCCCTTGTGGCTTTCCCCATATAGTATATTAATCACAATATTCTACAATAAACAATACCTTATTCTATTCATTCTTGTCCTTTATATTGAACTTTTGACTTCCCCAATTCAAATAATGAACTCTCATTGGTTCAGTTGCAACAAGGTAGCAGAAGTAGGTTCACAACCTACCTAAAAGAAAAATTCCCCCTAAGAAAGGACAGAGTACGGGCCGTATGGCTACTCCCCATCAAAAGACTTTCCTGCCAATCCCCAAGGGGGACATCCCCAACGGGTACATTATTTACCAAGACAGCTAGTTCTTACAAGTGTGTATAACTGGCTCTGCCTTAAACAGTGTGACACCTCATCACCCTGCCTCAGTTGGACCTTTCACAGCGCATGCTCAACCTCCAGCTGGAATCCTTTGCAGGTGGGGTTAAAGGAGACAACATTGTCAGTTGGCTTCACTCCACCAATACCCGCCTCTGTATCTGTAAGGTTCCCAAGCTCATGTGGGTTGCCACTGCGTCTGGGCGCCTCACAGGGCTGCTGCTGTGTGGTTTAACAACTAGGCCAGTCAAGAAATTCAGGCCATCTGGGCAGCATTCAGGGACGCTGCAAAGTCCCACTACATAAAAACCTTCTCGCCTATTGTGGTGGGAACTCCCCTTCTAGCAATTAAAAAGACTGGGTCTGTCCCCAAATACCTTGCCGCCCCCAAAACTGTGACCAACAAAAACGCCATGCTTCTGATCCTGATAGTCAATGGGATCAAGCCCCATATCTGTAAGTGGGTCCCTGTAGATTGTTGCACCTCCATTTATGACTGTTATAAGGCCATTGTGGAGGCCACCAATCAGGCTTCAATGGGCTTCCGCCGTAAAAATGATGCTCCACCTCAACCTCGTTCAACACCTGGCAGTGCCCACAGCCAAGTGGGCTGCTGCCAGCCCTGCCGGCAGAAAAATGGGGTTAAACGCCCCTGCAGGGGGGAACTCCAACTAGTGCAGATTGAGGACCAGGGAAAAGCCTGGGGGTTTTAGCTACAAGAGGTTCTACAACCTCACTTGACCCTCACTCTCAATCCCTCCTTGCAAAGAATCCCTGAGACTACAGTGTACACAAAGTTGAAACCCTTGATGTCTTCCAGGTTCATAGTGACAACCCTGTGCTTCAAGCAAGCCACTCTCCCAATAAATTAACACGCTTGGCTTATCCCTTCTGTTTCCGTGTGAACACCCACAAATTACTGGTAGATACTGGGGCCGGCCACACTATGGTTGACCAGGTGTTTGCTTATTCTCAACAATTAGACTGTGTGCCAAGCAGATTCAAGGCATCACAGGTAGCTGACTCCCATAGAGTGGCAATTATCATTGAGACAGTTCCCTTCTCTGTGAGAATGGAGAACATCCAGGCTAAGCTCTCTGGGCCAATCATGGCAGGACTCAGCCACAATGTAATTGCTGGCCTTGACTGGCTTTGTCACAATTGTCCCTACATTGACTGGAATACATCTGTTATCAACCTCAATAGAAATGGGGTGGGTTTTCAGATCTATAATGTTGAAATGAGCAAGTTACTCTGCAATACTGTGCTTTTCAGAATAACAGAGACAGGCTTGTACAATTTCAAGGGGGGAACTAGACTTTAATCAATGCTCAGTCAAAGTTGTTTGCGCTGAACCATCTGTGGCCCCTCCCTTGACCACTTCACCTCCACCAGCACTTGCCACCCTCCTCAAGGAGTATAAGGACGTCTTCAGCAAAGCACTGGACCAACTACCTCCTCCCTCAGAGATCCAGAATGCTGTACAACTCCAAGGTCATTACCTAAAGCATGTCCCTTATATTGTCTTACACCAAAAGAAGATGTGACCCTCCAATAGCACCTTGTGGACACGCTTGATAAGGGCTTCATTTGCCCCTTACTCTCTCCATACGGGGTGGCTGTCTTCTTTGTAGCCAAGAAGGACAGGTCCCTTTGCCTGGTCACAGATTACCGCGCCCTAAATGAGGTAAATGTCAAAAACAAATACCCCTTGCTGATAATTATTGACCTGTTTGATACACTTGCGGGTGCAAAGTTCTTCAGTGAGATTAATCTCACTGCGGGGTACAACCAGGTCTGCATTGTGCATGGGGATGAGGCACAAACTGCCTTTTGCACACACTATGGATTGTTTGAGTGTTGTGTCATGAACTTTGGAATGACTAATGCTCCTTCCACCTTTGCCATGTTGATGAACAAAGCATTTGAGGAATTGATTGGGAAATGTGTGGTTGTGTACCTTGACAACATTATTGTCTTCAGTCAAGATCAAACCACACACCTCTAACACCTCTGTGCTGTCCTTGACACCCTTTGGAAAAATCAGCTAAAAGCTAAACCTTCCAAATGCAAATTCCTCAAGTCAGAGTTATTTTTCCTTGGGCACACCATCTGTGCCCAAGGGATAAAGCCTGACCCTGCCAAAATCAAGGCAATCCCAGCATGCCGCCTCCCACTGATGTGGGCCAGGTGCTTACCTTATTAGGCATGGTTGCCTATGTGCGCAAGTTCATTCCCAATTGCAGGGAACTAATTGCACCTCTCACTGAGCTCCTAAACACTAAACAGCGCTTCCATTGGACCCCTGCCAGAGATCAATCCTGCAAGATGTTGAAGCAAAGACTTACAACTGCACCTGTATTGCAGTTCCCCAATCAGAACCACCAGTACAAACTTGAGACTGACGCCTCTGAAAGAGCCATTGGGGGCGTGCTAAAGGTAGAAACTGATGAAGGTGTCTTCCTCTATGTGGCATACAAGTCCAGAAATCTTACTGAATCAGAACAATGTTACCCTATACATGATAAAGAGTTGGCGGCAATTGTGCACTGCATTGAGAAATGGAGCTGTTACCTGGAAGGGGCTACCTTTCCACCCCGCGTCCTTACAGATCACATGTCACTCCAGTACTTCAACACACATTCCCACTTGACATGCCGCCAAGCAGGCTGGGTCAAGTGTCTATCCCCCTACCAGTTGCGCATTGAGTACAAGCCTGGGAAGAAACTTGTCACAGCTGACACCCTCTTGCAACTCTACGTGGCATTCATCACCAGGGATGATGGCTTGGATCCAGATTGACCAATGTTGTACCTCCGTCCTGAAGTATCTTACTATGAAGGCCTTAACTCACTAACTATCTCCAAGCTGAAGGATAACAAAAGTCAGTTCACTACCAATGCTGTCAACATCTGCTGCCAGGCAGAGACAGGTGAGAAGACACCTTACATTCCCACCACACAACAAGGCAACACAATATTGCATTATCACTGCACCTTGGGTCACATCAGAGGATGCAACCTCTTTGAGATCATGAAACAAAAGGTTTGGTGGCCGCATATGCACCAAGATATCTTGGATCTCCTCAAAACATATGTGCTGTGCAAAAAAAATATGTCCAAACCTGCACCCCCAAGTCTGTCCTGCCCATCAAAGCCATGGAACCCTTCAAACAATGGGCCCTTGATGTTGTTGGGCCCCTCCCTGAAGACAGACAGGGAAAAAATACATCATACCCGCCATTGACTACTTCACTTGTTGACCATTGGCCTGGGCAACAACTAACCACACTACCATCACCATCACCTGCTTCATTGGCAAGGAAATTGTGGCCTGCTTTGGGTGTCCCAAACGTCTCATCACAAATGGTGGCCCCAAACTTTTTGGGCATGTCATGAAGGTGTACTGCGCCAAGAATGCCCTCCAATGTATAGTTACCACCCCCTATCATCCGCAAGCCAATGGACGCATAGAGAAATTAAATGGCTCACTGGTTCAACTGATTGCTAAGCTCTCACAGGAGCACCCCAATACTTTGTGGACTGAACACTTTCCCACCGCTCTACTGTTTTTATGAGCAAGAATCAACAGAGGCACCAGGTTCAGCCCCAGCGCCTTGGCCTTTGGAACGCCTGACAGTCTGACAGGAGTTGAACAGGGAAAGCTAGGGTCCAAGGTCCCTGACAAGCCTCCCCTGTTGACAACTCCATCCCTAAATCAATGGCGTGCCAAAGCCCAAGAAATCAAACATAAACAAATTGAAGAAGGGACAAAGCACCTTGAAGCCAGATACGCTATAGGTGACCCCATCTACACCCTCAACCCCAATTTGGCCAAGTTAGAACCCAACCACCTAGGGCCCTTCAAGATAGACACAGTCTACAACAATCACACCTATCAACTTGAAGATGCCCAAGGAAACACCAAGAAGCTCCACCACAATTGCTTGCGCCCCTGCTGCGCCATCCCCACACAAAGGTTATTTGTGCGGACCTTCCCAGATCTGCTGCAGACTCTGATCCTAGTGTCTGATGACAAGCAGGGGGCAAGGGGGGGTGTTGCAACCAAGTTTCCAGACTCACCTGCCAACGTATCTTACAATACACAGGGGGCGCTCAATGAGTTGCCCCTTGATGTATCTAACAACATGAACCAATCTGATGGCAATATCAAATTACAGGCACTTTCCTCTAATTAGGAGTGCTACCAATTCAACCTGCTGATCCCTGCACAAGTTATTCCTTGGCTTTGAACCTTACATGGAACACCCCACTATACCACCCCCTTTTGACCTTGTGGCTTTTCCCATATAGTATATTAATCACAATATTCTACAATAAACAATACCTTATTCTATTTATTCTTGTCCTTTCTATTGGACTGTTGTCTTCCCCAATTCAAATACTGAACTCTCATTAGTTCAGTTGCAACAATATGATGATTTTTTATTAATCAATATATTAATATAGACTATATAAATAACTAATGTATATATATATTTTTAATGTATCTTCAAAAGGAATTTGTTTAAAATTTACTTATACTATAAAAAAAGATAATAAAATTAAAATGTAATATATAGTAAGAAAGAAGAGATTTATTGTTTGTGTTTATGGTGAGATTGTTGGTATGCAACCACCTGGCAATAGAGGTGGTGAACAACCTCCACTGCCACACTGTATAATGTGGATACACTTTGATTAAAATACTCTCAGCAGCTTGTAAATGTGAGTATTGTGAGATGGGAATAGAGGAGTAGCTTTTCTGGTGGGGCTGAAAACCTGTAAATTCCAGGCAGGAATGAGGCATCATGTATCACATAATCCACTGATTTGCATTCTGGGGCATTATCAGGATTGAAATTTCTTTTAACTTTGAAACCTGGGCCCAAGGACAGGATTCAAACCCTGACCCTGAATCCCCATGGGCCTGTGGACCAAGGGGCTGCCTGCCTGCGTTTTCCTGGGGTCAAGCGCCCACAAGCTGAGGCCAAGAATGATGGCCCATATGGTGAAGCAAGCCAAACCAAAGGAGTCATTGCACCAAATGGAGGAGTAATCAAGGCGCCTAATGAAGGCAACAAAATTCTGACCATTAGCTTCATGAGCTTTAAGTCTACACTTTTGGCCAATCAAGAGCCATCCCTGGAAGAAGGCATGGGCCTGCGGCCTGACCCCATGACCACAACTCTAGAGCAAGATAATCAAGTAGCCAATTCAAGATCTCTGACCAATGAAAGAACTCCTTGCCTGGGTGCCATTTTGCTGTCTTTGAAATTGAGCACCCAGATCCCCTGGGCCCACTTTTCCCAATGCCCTGATGAACCCCCATGGAAAATATTAAGTTTGTAAATGGGGTGCTATATAGACCAAAGGACCCCATGCTCCAAACTTATTGCCATGTTTGAATAAAGGTTATGTTATTTTGGCTTACACATTTACTGCCTTATTTTGTCTTTGTATTCTATCAAATCAGTACAAGATCATCTGGCTCTGTTGTCTCTCTGCCCACAGTTTTCTGCCCTCCAGGTGTTTCCTTTGGCCCTGTCCACTTCACAGAGTACCCTCTGAAACCTGAATATAAGGATTATACCCCAGAAAAGATCCTTGAACTAGATCCCTTGGCCCACATATAATCTTCAGTTAGATATAACTGCCAAGGCCCCTGGATATTCTCAGCACCCAAGTTGTTTAGAGGCAAATTCAACTACCTGCCTGCCTACAAACTCTGCATGGAACCGCCTGTGACCCCCAAGCCAATGCCTGCCTCCTCACCCAACTTCCCAACTGGCCACACTGGCAAGCTGTTTTGGATTGTATACATCACCCTCACAGGGGTGATTGACACTATAATCTCGGCCACTAGCCCGTGATCTTGGATGGGGAAGTCTATGTCCTACCTCATAAAGTTAGCCCTGATCTTGTGATGGGCCCTGTCTGCTAAACCTACTGTGGGTTTACTGCCCACCATTCCCCAAAGTGAGTCCTGGGTCATAGCCAGGGACTGGCTGGAAGGGGTTGTCATTCTCTGGTAAGGGAAAATGTATCTCAGAAATATGTATAGGGGTTGAAATGGGCTTTTACTCACTTTCAGAAGGAAGAACCCCTTAGAAACCTTCTGGTATATGGCCCAGGGGGTCAGGGAAACAATATGGATTTTTCAATACTTGGAGTCCTCCAACAATATCTTGGACTCCTTGTACTTGATATTGGGCTCCTTCACCTCAGTCTTGGACTCCTGCACTTGAGTCTTGGACTCCTGCACCTTTTTCTTATGATCAAGTCCTCTGTGTAGACATTGTGGCCTTTTTAATCCACTTGTTAAGTCCAACCAAGCTCCTGTTTGCAACCAAAATGCTTCCAAAAACCCTTCAGTAGAAGCCCAAAAGACCCTGTAACTTTCCAGCCAGCCTCCTTCTTATAGTGTCCTTTTCCCAACGGTTCCGCCTTCATAATGGCTTTTTTCAGAAGCTTAAACCATTGCTGCTCACTTTTTTCAATGATAACTTAAGCTTACATACTTACTTTCTCAAAAGCTTAAAGTATTAATTCACTGTTTTCTTGCTTATACTTTAAGCTTTTGTCTTCCAACCAATCATATTCATCAGGAAACCTGCCAGAACTCAACCAATGAATGCAGAGCGCAAAACTAGCCCATTCTCTGAAGCTCCACCGCAATCCAACTAAGAAATCACATTTCACCGCTCAAACCACTCAAAGCAACAACTTTTTGCTCTCCAAAGTGTTAACCAGTTCAATTTTCCAGTACCAGTCTTCCCTGCATTCAACATTAACCATTTTTTAATAGTAGAACACTATTTAAATTGTTCTTTTTGGTCCTCTTCAACTTTTCCCCCATATATTTACTAATATAGTAAAATCCAAGGAAGACGTCCCACCAAAACAACTCAATTAGGCAAAACCTTGGCTATTTTCTCCGGACCACCAGTCCTTCACCATCATCTTCTGGTCCTTCATCCAGCTCTTCAACCACATCTTCCAGCTCTTCAGCTAGTCTATAAGTCATTACTTTCTAGGCCATCAGCTAGTCCTTTTCAGTCCATCAACCAGTACTTTTCAGTCAGTAATCAGTCCAGTCCTTGCCACAATCTTCTAGCCCTTCAGGTAGTTCTTCAACATTCATCAGCTGGATTCCATCTTCATCATTAACCATCCTGTCTCCATCTGAAATATGAGCCATCTTGGCTCCAATCCTCACAATGAACCACTTAGGTTCCAAACCTCACAATGATCTCCCAGTCCCTCAACTAGTCTTCACTGTAGATCCTGAACCGCCTCAATCCTATGATCAGCCCCCAATACTAATACCTCAGACTCAGGCAATAAGTCTACGGGGCTACTGGCGCTTGGCTGGGCCCTTTACAAGTGTCCTCTACCTGGGCCATTTAACCACAGACAATCCTCATGTCTGTGCAGTTGTCTTTACTCACTCAGGTGATTAATTCTGAGCTTTCAGTCACAAAGTAATCAACTTTACTTCCCAAAGGCCTGATCACACCAAATTCTGCAGCTGCTTCCCTGAGCAACTACCCTGGTGACACTTCTGAGCATATCCATGCCCTCTAATGATCACTTTGGGACCTCCCCAAAGCCCTCAAGGAAACACAGATGAGGACACCCTACCATTCTGTTAGGTAGAGTGCTTGCTCATAGACCTCCTGTAAGCGCACAAGGGCACATAGAGCTATCTTAGCTTCACCCCTTCCCTGGCAGCCCGCATTATCTGCCAGGGTCATCCACCCCCCCACCCCAAGCAGCCAACAACCCCTGCTGGGTGAAGACACTTAACTAGCCCATAGCACTCAACAGTCCCTGCTGAGCTATCACCTTCCTTACCACAAGCAGCCAACAGTCCCTTCTGGGTGAGAACAACTAACCTGTAAATTCACTGCCACCCTTAGCTTTGGATCAAACCATTTCCCCCTGTCACACCAAGAAAGGCCTAAAAGTAACAACCAAGCTGCTCAATTCATTGGGGGACTTGGCACACACTGTGGATGAGATATTTGTTCTGGCTTACCCTGTGGACTTCCTGGCTTTGGATACTCCTCCCTGGGAAGAAACACTGATCAATTTGGATTATTTGTTGGCATGGTTTTGCCCACTTTTGAAAACAATCAGTGTTGCGCTTTTTGCTTTACAGCGCCACAATTATTTGAGATTATAGGGAAAAAGACATTTACCAGAATACAGTCATATGTGAAAATATGAGCATTACTGTATCAGAAGAGCCAGGATTAAACTGAACCATGATTATTGCCCAGCAATGGCTTCTGATTGCGCAGAAGCACTTAAGAATTAGGATAAAGGTCAACCAGATTAATGATAAAATAAAGATGGTTCAAATATGATTTTATTGTAAATGATTAATTCTTCTTATACCTTCTGCAAGGGTAATCTCTGGGCTGCTAACAATGTCTTCTAGGAAATTCTAACATGCCCCAAATTTGGGTAATTATTAATCTAGGTTTGGCGCTTATTGCACGTCAACCAATAGAATATTTTCATCTTCACCCAGCACAGGTGATCCTTGCTGGCATGGATAATTTAGTACTAGGATCACTTCCTACTTCTCTTGAATACTGGAAGCTTAATGCTTATTAATGTGATAAATATGGGAATTCAAGATTATGGGAGATCAAACAGCGCGGAGCCCAATGTAAAAGTAAAGCGGCGCCTTGGCCTGCAATATTGCCAGGTGGTGCTTGACGTAAGTAGTTTGGCGCCTAATCCAATTGCTAGGCGGCGCTGCGGCCTTTGTTTATTTTTAAAGTACTATGGCGGCGCTTATCATTGGCTAGCTTAAGGCTCAAGGTCCAGCAGACTACTGCTGATCAATATACCTCTATAGTTTATACTACCAATTTATGTAGTTT
>QTSX02003807.1:0-30942 GCA_014839935.2 Entomophthora muscae | reverse complement strand
TCCATCATAATTGGCATCATTTCTTGGTCAAAATTCCCAACAATCAGAAATGCCCAATCAGGAGACGCCACATTGATGTCTAGGGAGTCAAATAAATCTGAAATGCTTGGATTGCTTCCCAGCCAATCAGGTGGGGGTGCGGAAATTGAACTGGAATCCTCCAGCACCCCTGGTCATGCCCAGCAAAATTTCTCTTCTAGCCAACCAGATGAGCCTCTTGAGGTCATGTGATCTTTTCCTTTGCATCTCATTTCTTTTAACAATGTCAGGGGACTTTGAGTCCCCTGCTTGTCAATTTTCACCTCAATAAAACTTTAATAGTTTTAAAACCAAAGAAAGAAAGACCTTGTTTTTATTTTTGGACTCTGTTTGGAGTCCTTCCCCTTTTTAGCAAAAGTTTTAGTAATTATCTTCTTGAAAACTTACTATTAAACTGTCTCTTTTGAACCCAGCAGTCGCCTTTGAGACTTATATTACAGTGTTAACACTTAGTTGTTGTGTTGTTTGCTGTCTCTTTCAAAACCACTGTTTGAACTTGAATTCTGATTCAAAAATTTTATATAAATCCTACTAGAATCTTGAGGTTTTTTATTAATTTTCTGGTTTCAAACCCGCTTTACCTTCTTTTACGCCAGTCAAGCCACCCAAAACCACCGTCAAGGTCTCCAAGTGGTTTATCCTGCTCCACCCCTGGGTTTTTTTTCTTGCAGCTTCCCCAGTTGCCTAAAATCTTACTGTTTGAAACCTAATTTTAGCACCCCTCAATTCCAAATTTTGTGGTCTTTGTTATTATGATCTTCCCAGTTCTTAGTTTTGTGTTATTTTCTCTGGTTCCTTTTGTGCTTCTTCTCTGGACAGCTCCCCCTGATTTATGGCCCTGCATCTCTTCTTCTGTTTGCCTTGAGGGGGATAATCCCTCTAGTCTCCTGCATATACTTGGTGCACTTCTCCTTTTGGGGGAGACTATTGTCCAGAGTCTAACTTGTGACAACCTGGATTTCCATGCTATTGACCACACTGTGCCTACTCCCACATTGGAGGAGGTGCCGGCGCCTGCCCTTCCCAGCTTGGAGGGGAACAACTTGGCACCCCTTCAAGCACCTGCAAAGTTGTCTCATGCTCCCACCTGCACGCCCTGATTGCTTGCCGGGTTGGTGTTGATGGGGCTGAATGCATACTTCCCCCAGTTGTCTCCCACGTCCTCTCTTTGGTCCCCTCTCCAAGCGGTCATCTCAGTACTCCACTGGGTGGCATTCTGGTGGTATATCTTGCCGGGATGGGAGCCAAACTTAGTTAGATTAGCCCCCCTCTCTCACATAACCAGCCCCTAGCAGCCAACAGTCCCTGCTGGGTTGGTTCATCACTTGCTTTAGTAGTCCCTTGCTACCTACTAGGCAGGCCTTACCTTTCCTAGTATCCAATGCTTCCTACTAGGCCCCTACCTGTAAAAAGCTATTAGACTTTCTCTTGGCCATCATTAGCCCCACCTGCAAAACCATCCAACATGTGGACCATCACAAAACCCCATCTTGTCCCTGCTCCAGGCCAGCCCAAAGTTGGCCAAGAGGATCTTGGTCTTCTTAACAGCTGTGGCATTTGAAACAGCTAATTTTGATCATGTGTTCCCAACAAATAAGACTGATTATGCTCCACCAAGAAGCAAAAACAAACACCCCTATGAGCCCAGCTCATCTCTGGTATATTATTGAATGTAAGCATGCCCAGGATATCCCAAACAAGCTCAATGAAGTTTACACAGTAAACCACACCAAGGGCCACCGGGTCCAGACAGACCAATTGAGCATCCTTGTAGGCTACAACTGCCCACTCAGACTGTAAAGTTATGCCTCCCCCTTAGGCCTCCACTTCAACTCCTGCCAAATGCTTGGGAATTTCTGCCCAAATTATGTTTGACTATTTTATCTAAAAGGTTGCTGAAAAAGCCCAAGAAAGGCCATCAATTTAATATTCTGGAATTATTCTGAAGATTCCCCCACCTAACCCACCCAAGAGACACCTCTGGTTAAATATCATGTGCAAGAGCAGCTGGGAGCAGTGATAATTGCATCCAAAGCATATTCCTGATGTTAGTTGGTTTGGTTTTCCTTTTGACTATGTCCATTCAAAATTTGTCAAGATCTTCCTGCCTCAAGAAATGCATTTTTATCCGCCCATATCATTGGTCAATTGATTTGTGACATTCAATCTACCACCCCAATTCTATTCCATCCCTTAAATGAATGCAAGTGTTATAAAAGACCTTGTTTCATCATTCTCTAATATATTAAAGCTCAAAAATTGTTAGTAATTTTGGTCATTTGGTTTTATCTGTTGCTTTGCAGTGTTCAGTTAACTCATTTCCCCCTTTGACCTACCCAGTAATTGTTGGCAACAACCTTTTGGTTGTTGCTGAAAATGCAATTTTATTGTGGTTGAGAGCTTGGTTTTATTTCCTCTCAACCTGCTCCCCAATTCTCACACAGACGCTCCCCTGCCATGGGTCAGTTTGTACAGGGCATCCTTTGACATTGGGAATACACCATTAATTTTTTTCTTTAGCTTGCACACAACAGGAGGCAACAGGGCCAGCTACCTGCTCACATGGCAGATGTAGTTTGAGTAAAATGTAGCTGGGACATAATGAACCAGGAATTTTCTGATAACACTGTCAATGATTTCTAAATAAAGAGATAAGTATATTGAATTATTTATTAATTTTTATTTTTTAGGTACTTTCTTCACATGCTTCTTTGCCAGTGGCTTTGGTATGGTGGGCCATCTTTGGCGCAACAAGCTGTGCAGGCATCTTATTATCCTCCTTGTGGGCTCTCTTGGTTGGTTTAAGATGTTCATACATCTTGGGGTTGTTCACCCAGACAGACAGCATGGAAATACTATGAGCCTTGAACTTTAAGCACCTATCACAGTCTTCTGTACGTTTAGAAGACGCTTAATTGTCTTCTCAGACGTGTCAGGCATCAGGGCCCTCAGGGCCTTAGCTGACACCTTGTCAAGTTTTTTGCCTTGAAGCACAGTGGACTTGATATTTTATTTTATTTTTTAATCAATCCTTTTGATCTCAGCAATTGCTGGTTCAAGATTCTTCAGAAGATTTTTTGAGTTATCTAATTTGATGTTTTACTGACCTTTTTGTATGGTTTTAAGGCTTTCACTCCAATAAACTCTGTGATATTCTGATCTTAACACATCTTCATTTTCCTTGTTTATTTTATGTACAATTAAAATGCCCCATCTTTTTTCTTCTTTTTACCCATTGTTTATATGCTTTTTATATTTTTAATTTGTGTTGCGTGCTTTGTGGTTTGCCATGCTTTCATGATTTCTGTATTGTTTTAACTCTTTAAACATCCCCTTGTGACAGAAATAACATTGCTTCAATTTTTAGTTAAGTTTAAATTAGATATTTACATGTTTATTTTGTTTAGAGAAGTTGTTGATGATCTGAATTCAAACCCTTAATGATAAACTTTTGTTGACACTGAACCAATGAGAGTTCAGTATTTGAATTGGGGAAGACAATAGTCCAATAGAAAGGACAAGAATGAATAGAATAAGGTATTGTTTATTGTAGAATATTGTGATTAATATACTGTAAATTCAGAACCTGAACGTAAAAATGCGGGATTGTCAAATCCTTGGTCCAAATTTTGAATCACTTTTGCGGGATGGCCTTTTTTAATTAAATTGATTTTTTGAGTATTTATTTGAAAATTTGAAAATGCAGGAACTCATAGACACTTTGCAAAGTTCAAGTCAAACTTCATATTTCCAATGGACAAAATGAATTAACTGGAATCAGATTTGAAGCGTTCAAATCCATCAACCTTTTTCATTAAGTTTACTATGTTTTTTGAAATTGCGGGATTGTCAAATCCAAGAACCAAATTTCAAATCACTTTTGAATGGCACTAGTAAGCTCAAATAATAATTGCAGGAACTGGAATCCAAATTGAATGTACAGTAAGTAACTAGGACAAATCAACCTAAATCAAGAAGCTCCACTCTGGATAAAATCAAATGGAAAATACAATCTCAACAACCATGTTTAGACATGAAATTAAGTGAAATGTAAAATTGTCTAAACTGGAAATGATGCAATATTCTGCACTCTAAATCACTAATATAGCAATCATAAACCCATATAATGATTTATGAGCTACTCTCCTTCTTCCTTGAAAAGAAGTTTTGTTGGCCCCTGGCTACGCCGGGGGCCAAAAAACTTTTAAAAAATTTCTGCTTCATCAGGAGAGTAGCTCATAAATCATTATATGGGTTTATGGTTGCTATATTAGTGATTTAGAGTGCAGAATATTGCATCATTTCCAGTTTAGACAATTTTACATTTCACTTAATTTCATGTCTAAACATGGTTGTTGAGATTGTATTTTCCATTTGATTTTATCCAGAGTGGAGCTTCTTGATTTAGGTTGATTTGTCCTAGTTACTTACTGTACATTCAATTTGGATTCCAGTTCCTGCAATTATTATTTGAGCTTACTAGTGCCATTTAAAAGTGATTTGAAATTTGGTTCTTGGATTTGACAATCCCGCAATTTCAAAAAACATAGTAAACTTAATGAAAAAGGTTGATGGATTTGAACGCTTCAAATCTGATTCCAGTTAATTCATTTTGTCCATTGGAAATATGAAGTTTGACTTGAACTTTGCAAAGTGTCTATGAGTTCCTGAATTTTCAAACTTTCAAATAAATACTCAAAAAAATCAATTTAATTAAAAAAAAGGCCATCCCGCAAAAGTGATTCAAAATTTGGACCAAGGATTTGACAATCCCGCATTTTTACGTTCAGGTTCTGAATTTACAGTACTATATGGGGAAAGCCACAAGGCCACAAGGGGGTAGCATAGTGGGGTGTTTCATGTAAGATTTGAAGCCAAGTGTCAAGTTTATACTTCTGGGAAGTATAATAAACAAAATAAAGGGAAGATTAAGAAGAGAATGATACTTTATTTGATATGACTATAGAATATATATAGTATCATGACAAGCCACATGTTGTCCATGTACGTCATAGAAGTCATGGGGCTTATCTTAGTAATGTTCCTCTTGAGTCACAAGGCTTAATCAAATTGTGTTCCATTTAGGACCTGGATTGAGTGATCCCCATCATAGATGGTTAACTGATAATGGTGCCACCAGTTTATTGACTGGGCGGTGAACCACTCAGTGAGTTGCTTGGTGATTTACTTAGGGTGTTAATTCCTTGAGAGGGAGTAATCAAAGATGTTGCAATACAAGGAATAACTTGTGCAGGGATCAGCAGGTCAAATTGGTAGCGCTCCTAATTAGGAAAAAATGCCCGCAATTTGATATTGCCATCAGATTGATTCATGTTGATAGATACGTCAAGGGGCAACTCATTGAGCGCCCCCTGTATATTGTAAGATACATTGGCAGGCAAGTCTGGGAACTTGGTTGCAACACTTTAAGCCAATTAGAAGCCATGTGAGAAAGAGGTTGTTGTTACATAATGGGACATTTAATATTTCTTTGATTCATGAGCGCCAATTAATCCAATTGGCTGGTTGTTTTGCTATTGTGTTATATTGCCACTGTGGCAAGTTGTTTGTAGACTAGTGCTAGCCCAGAAGCTGATTGAGAACTAGTTCACAAACAACTTGTCACAGTGACAATAGCGCACAATAGCAAAACAACCGGCCAATTGGATTAATTGGCGCCCATGAATCAAAGAAATTTAAATGACCTGTTATCTCACAATAACCACTTTCTCACATGGCTTCTAATTGGCTTAGAGTTTATTGTTAAAGTTTTGAATTCAGATCATCAACAACTTTTCTAATGTTGCAATTGAACCAATGAGAGTTCAGTACTTGGAATTGGGGAAGACAACAGTCCAATAGGAAAGGATAGAATAATAAGAATAAGGTATTGTTTATTGTAGGATATTGTGATTAATATACTAAATGGGGAAGTCACAAGGCCACAAGGGGGTGGCATAGTGGGGAGTTCCATATAGGGTTTGGAGCCAAGGAATAACTTGTACAGGGATCAGCAGATCAAATTGGCAACACTCCTAATTAGGATGAAGTACCCGCCATTTGATATTGCCATCAGATTAATCCATAACGTTAGATACATCAAGAGGCAACTCATTGAGCGCCCCTGTGTATTGTAAGATACATTAGCAGGCAAGGCTGGAAACTTGGTTGCAACACCCCCTCTTGCTCACTGCTTGTTGTCAGACACCAGGACTGGAGTCTGCGGAAGGTCTGGGAAGGTCCACACAAACAGCCTTTGTGTGGGGATGGCGTGGTAGGGGCGCAAGCAATCATGGTGAAGCTTCTTGGTATTTCCTTGGGCATCTTTGAGTTGATATGTATGATTGTCATAGACAGCAGCTACCTTGAAGGGCCCTAGGTGGTTGGGTTCTAATTTGGCAGAATTGGGATTGAGGGTGTAGACAGGGTCACCTATGGCGTATCTAGCTTTGAGGTGTTTTGTCCCTCCTGTAATTTGCTTGTGTTTGATCTCTCAGGCTTTGGCGCACCATTGGTCTAGGGAGGGAGTTGGCACTAAGGGGGGCTTGTTGGGAACCTTGGACTGTAGTTTCCCCTGTTCACCCCCTGTCAGACCGTCAGGTGTTCCAAAGGCCAGGGTGTTAGGGCTGAACCCAGTGCCCCTGTTGATTCTTGCTCGCAGGATCAGTAGGGCAGTGGGAAGATGTTCAGTCCACACAGTGTTAGGGTGCTCTTGTGAGAGCTTGGCAATCAGTTGAACCAGGGAGCTGTTTAACTGTTCCACGCGTCCGTTGGCTTGCAGATGGTAGGGGGTTGTGACTATATGTTGGAGCGTGTTCTTGACGCAGTATGCCTTCACGATGTGTCCAACAAGTTTGGGCCCGCCATCTGTGATGAGACGCTTGGGTCGCCCAAAGCGAGCCACAATTTCCTTGCCAATAAAGTGGGTAACGGTGGTGGTGGTGTGGTTGGTTGTGGCCCAGGCCACTGGCCAACAAGTGAAGTAGTTGATAGCAGTGATAATATACTTCTTACCCAGTCTTTCTTTGGGAAGCGGTCCCACAATGTCAAGGGCCCACTGTTTGAAGGGTTCCATGGCCTTGATGGGTAGGACAGACTTGGGAGGAGCAGGTTTGGACGTATTCTTTTCACACAACACACACGTCTCAAGGAGGTCCAAGATGTCTTGGCGCATGTGCGGCCACCAGACCTTACGTTTCATAATGTTGAAGAGGTTACGCCCTCTGATGTGACCCAAGGTTTGGTGGTAGTGCAAGATGGTGTCTCTTTGTTGTGTGGTGGGAATGTACAGCGTCTTCTCACCTGTCTCTGCCCGGCGGCAGACGTTACCAGCATTGGTAATGAACTGACTCTCGTTGTCCTTCAGCTTGAAGATGGTGACCGAGTTAAGGCCCTCGTAGTGGGTTGCCTCAGGGAGCAGGTAGAGCATGGGCCAGTCTGGGTCCAAACCGTTGTCCCCAGTGATGGACACTATGTAGAGTTGTGAAAGGGTGTCGGCTGTGACAAGTTCCTTCCCAGGCTTGTATTCAATGAGTAATTGATAGGGGGATAGACACTGAACCCATCCTGCCTGGTGGCGTGTCAAATGAGACTGTGTGTTGAAGTACTAGAGTGACTTATGGTCTGTCAGAACGCGGGGTGGGAAGGTCGCACCTTCCAAGTAACAGCGCCACTTCTAAACTGTAAAGTTCTGTGGTCCACCTTTGGCCCTAGATTGAGATGTATTTTCCAGACCATCAAAAAAGGTGGCCTGCGTGCAGGCAAAACCCCTCCAAAACCTGGAGGACTTGGCTCACACGGTAGATGAACGCTTTGTGTTGGCCTTCCCAGCCAAAGTTCTCATTTCCCCTTTGGAGTCCCCCCCACCTGCGGAAGAGACATTAATTCAGTTGGATTGCTTGTTGTCCTGGTGTTGCCCAGTCCTGAAACAATTAGCAAACCAACAAAAAAATGCGGGCCACATGAAGTTGGAAAGGTCAAATCTGCGGCCCGGGGAAATTGGGTACCAAAACCCGCGACCAAATGTGTCCCAGGTAACTAATTCCTCTGGCCGGGGAGTCCCCCGGCCCGAAACAATTGGGTTCAAGAGCTCTCTGGTGGAGACGTCAGAGGAAGGCATTAGGGAAAATGCGCACCCTGAGTCCTCAGAAGGTTCCTAGCCAATAAAGGGGCTAAGCCTTACATTTGGCCCCATGGCCCCTATTTTCTGGGTCTCAAACCAAGATAAGATTGGCTAGTACTCTTAAATAGGCTCCCCTTTAGATTGCACTCCAATAGCCCCTTTCATAAACCCTCTTGTCCTATCACCCCCTCTTTGCATAAAATGGAAGCATGGGCCTTCAGGTCCCTTGCTTACCAATTCCAATTGTTGAATAAACTCCTGACTTTGCAAATCTTTTGTATTTTAAAGTTTGTTTAACAATAAAGGTATTTATCCCAACTCCCGCTGTCGTTCCCGCCTCCCGCTTTCTCTGGCCCGCCTGCCCATCTGCCCGTCCGCCTGCTGTTTTTTTGTTGGGAATTGTTCCAAGAACAATAACTTGGATCATTCCCTGTTATTTACCCAAGCACTTAATTGTCCCTGCCAACCGCCTTCCCTGGCCCGCCTGCCCAACTGCCTGCCCGCCCGTCGTTTTTTGTTGGGAATTGTTCCAAGTATATTAATTTGGATCATTTCCTATTATTTACCTGTGCACCTGGTCCGTCTGCCCAGTAGTCTTAGCATAAGAAGGATACCCGCTGAAATCATGTTGTCACCTTGGTATAAGATGGCTATGTGGATACTGGTGCCCATTTCCCTCTTGTTATGGTCCTCAAACCCAGTCTTTTGGAGCAAACTTTCCTTGATTTCTCAATCTTCTGAGTTTATTCCTAGTCACTTTACAAATGTAATTGAGTATCTCACCCAAATTCCCTTCAAACCGGGATTCTATGGGTTGTTTTCTTGGTTGTCTTCTCATCTTGAAGAGTTGTTGCCACCTATGGAATCTGTGACTACTGAAACTCCTTCTTCTGACTTGGTCAATCCTTCCCCCTTGCGCTAAATCCCTGAGTCAATTACAGAGGTCCCTTTCACCTGGGATTGCTCTCTATGGTTACTTACTGGAGCCATGGTCATGGCTTTGGATGCATACTTCCCTCCCCTTTCACATCCGGTCTCCTTTGGGAGGCCCCTTTGAGCGGCTATCCCAGTTTTGCACTGGATAGCATCCTGGTGGTTGGTCCCACCAGGATGGGAGCCAGACTTTGTTAGTCTAGCCCCCCTCTCTTACATCAACGCAGTGTACAATGGCTGTCATCTCTTTATCATGGATGGGGTAACGTTGTTCCGAGTCAGTGAGCTTCCTGGACTCATATGCTATGGGAAGGAAGACGCCATTGTCAGTTTCTACCCTTAGCACGCCCCCTATGGCCCTGTCAGAGGCGTCAGTTTTGAGTTTTTACTGTCGGTTTTGGTTGGGAAACTGCAGTACTGGTGCTGTTGTGAGCCTTTGCTTCAACGTCTCAAAGGCTTGATCTCTGGCGGGGGTCCAATGGAAGCGCTGTTTGGTATTGAGGAGCTCGGTGAGAGGTGCAATTAGTTCCCTGCAATTGGGGATGAATTTGCGTACATAGGCAATCATGCCCAAGAATTTCTGCACCTGGCCCACATCAGTGGGGGCGGCATGCTAGTGATTGCCTTGATTTTGGCAGGATTGGGCTTTATCCCTTGAGCAGAGATGGTGTGCCCAAGGAATAACAACTCCAACTTGAGAAACTCACATTTAGAGGGTTTAGATTTTAGCTGGTTTTCCCAAAGGGTGTTGAGGACAGCACGGAGGTTTTGGAGGTGCGTGGTTTGATCTTGACTGAAGACAATAATGTTGTCAAGGTACACCACCACGCACGTTCCAATCAATTCCTCAAAGGCTTTGTTTATCAACATGGCAAAGGTGGAGGGAGCGTTGGTCATTACGAAGCTCATGACACAACACTCAAACAACCTGTAGTGTGTGCGGAAGGCAGTTTTTGCCTCATCCCCTGGTGCAATGCGGACCTGGTTATACCCCACAGTGAGATTGATCTTGCTAAAGACCTTCGCGCCTGCAAGTGTATCAAACAGGTTGTCAATCAGCGGCAGGGGGTATTTATTTTTAACTGTCACCTCATTTAGGGCGCAGTAGTCTGTGACCAGGCAAAGGGACCCGTTCTTCTTGGCTACAAAGAAGACCGCCGCCCTGTATGGAGAGAGCGAGGGGCAAATGAAGCCCTTATCAAGCGCGTCCACAAGGTGCTGGCGGAGGGTTTCATCTTCCTTTGGTGTGAGATGGTATAATGATTGTGCTTTAGGTAACAATCCTTGAAGTTTTACAGTGTGCTGGATCTCCTGGGGTGGAGGTAGTTGTTTGAGCGTTTCACTGAATACGTCCTTGTACTCCTCAAGGAGTGCAGCTAGCGCTGGTGGTGGTGATATTGACAAGGGAGGGACTGCAGATGGTTCTGCACGGATAACTTTGACTGAACATTGGTTAAAGTCTAGTCTCCCCCCTTGAAATCATATGAGCCTGTTTCCGTCATTCTGACAAACATAGTGTCATGTAGTAGTTTGTTCATTTCCATGGGGTAAATATGAAAACCCACCCCATTTCTATTGAGGGTGATGACAGAGGTATCCCAGTCAATGTAGGGGCAGTTATGCCGGAGCCAGTTGAGGCCAGCAATTAGGTTGTGGCTGAGGTCTGCCATGATTGGCCCAGAGAGCTTAACCTGGACGTTTCCCATCCTTACAGAGAAGGGCACCGTCTTGTGGGTGATGGCAATTCTGCAGGAATCAGCTACGTGTACTGCTTTGAATCTGCTGGGTACTTGATCTAATTGCTGGGAGTCAGCAAACGCTTGATCTATTATGGTGTGGTTGGCCCCGGTATCTACCAGTAGCTTGTGGGTGTTCCCACAGAAACAGAAGGGATAGGACAAGTGTGTTACTTTATTTGAGGAGTGGGCAGCTTGCAACACGGGGTCATCACTATGGACCTGAAATGCGTCCAGAGTTTCAACCTTGTGAAGATTGTAGTTGCGGGAGTTTTTTGCAGGCAAGGGCTGAGAGGACGGGTCATTCAGGGTTGTAAGGCCTCTTGTTGCTACAACCCCCAGGCTTTTCTCTGGTCCTCAATTAGCGCTAGCTGGAGCTCCCCCTTGCGGGGGCGTTTAGTTGCACTTTATTGTTGGCAATGGCCCACCTGACCTTGGCCATTTTTAGATGCAGAACGTGGTTGGGGCAGAGCATTGTTGGTGCAGCAGAAACCCATTGAAGCCTGATTATTGGCCTCTACAATGGCTTTATAGCAGTTGTCAATAGAGGTGCAGCGGCCGACGGGGACCCACTTGCAGATATGGGGTTTTAACCCATTAACAATAAGGGTGAGCAACATGGCATTCCCATCGGTCACTGCTTTGGGGGCGGCAGCAAGGGCTTGTTGCCACGCAGCATGATACTTGGGGACGGAACCAGTCTGCTTGATGGCTAAGAGGGGAGTCCCCAAGACAATGGGAGAGAAGTTTTCACTATATTGGGACTTGGCGGTGTCTCAAAATGTTGCCCAGGTGACGTCAAACTCCAGGCTGGCCCAGTTGGTGAACCACACGGCGGCGGGCCCTGTAAGGCAGCCAGATGTGGTGGCAACCCACATGGGCTCAGGAACCTGGCAGATGTGAAGGCGGGTTTCAGTAGACTGGAGCCAACTGACAATGTCAGCTCCTTTGACACTGCCAGTGAAGGACTCTAGTTGAAGGTTGAGCATACATTGCGACAGATCCGACTGTGACAGGGTGACGCTAGCGTCACGCTGCCTGAGGCGGAGCCAATTGTATACACTGGTAAGAACTAGCTGATCTTGATAGATGATATAACCTTCAGGAATGTCCCCCTTGGGGATTGGAAGGAACGTCTCTTGTTGTGGAGTAGCCATGTGGCCCGTACTCTGTCCTTTCTTGGGGGGTTTTGTTCTAGGTAGGTTTTAAACCTACCACTGCTACCACTTTTGCAACTGAACCAATGAGGATTCAGTATTTAGAATTGGGGAAGACAACAGTCCAATAGAAAGGACAGAATAATAAGAATAAGGTATCATCAATTGTAGAATATTGTGATTAATATACTATATGGGGAAAGCCACAAGGCCACAAGGGGGTGGCATAGTGGGAAGTTCCATGTAAGGTTTGAAGCCAAGGAATAACTTGTTTGGGAATCAGCAGGTCAAATTGGCAAAACTCCTAATTAGGATGAAGTACCCGCCATTTGACATTGCCATCAGATTAATTCATGACGTTAGATATGTCAAGGGGCGACTCATCAAGCGCCCCCTGTGTATTGGAAGATACGTTAGCAGGCAAGGCTGGAAACTTGGTTACAACACTAAACAAAATAATTATGTAATTATCTAATTTAAATTTAACTAAACATTGAAGCAATGCTATTTCTGTCACAAGGGATTATTTAAAGAGTTAAAAATAACTGTGTTCTGGATCTCTATACATAGTATAGTAAACATAAGATATTTTATAGAAATAGGCTAGATGTATAGGAAATAATGAAATAAGAAACAAAGAGAACATGAACAATTGAAATTGAAATTCTGGATAATAATATATATAATGTTTAGTGGTGGAGTTTTTATTCGGGACGGGAAGGATGATGCCTATGAGGTATAATGACACAGGAAAGAAGGAGCAGAAGGAGTGCTGGCCTGTGAGGTCTGGGCTTAGGATTTGGTGGGAGGGACTAACATGTGAGGGTTGGTGGTGGTGGGGTGAACTAAGTGGATTTTGTGTGATGACTGACAGATAAAGTACATCATGTTCTTTTTCTACCATTGATTTGATTGGTTGGTGGGCAGTTTTAGCCTAAGGTGGGATGCACTTTTACTTAAGTGATTGGCTTCCCTTATTCACATGGAAAACAAACTGGCAGACAAGTCAGCCACCATCTCCCAACCAAAGATAGAAGTGTGGTCTTAGACATCAAGACATAGATCAATGAAGGCATGTGGTTGCTGTTCCAGAACTATGTCCCCAATATTATAGAACATGATATCACCTAGATGGATGTCTGCATGGCCATCTGGTTAAATTGAGGCCTGATGTCTGTGTTTTTGAAATGTCTTGATGGCCTTATAATTATTTTCCATTTGATGGTTCAATAAAACCCAATAGGAGGAATCCAAGCTGTCCCAGGTGCCCAGTAATCCACCAAGGATTTAGCTATACTCATAAATATTGGTTTAATCAGGGTTTGTTCAATAATAGAAGAGCCCTTTGCCAAAAACAGCCAGAAATGCACTAATAAAAGTCCCCTTTTTGACCTTTTCCATTCCTTTGTTTTTTATTTTTTAATTTCCCTGTTCCCCAAAATTGTCAAAAGCAATAGAAAATTTGTAGTATGAGATGAACATGATATCATTAGATAAACTTGTCAAGAATTGGATGAGAGTAGATTCCATTGCAGGATCATATGGGGAATCCTTGCTGCCATCCCATTGGTCCCCATTGAAATTGATCAACACCAAGACTGAGGCAATTTTTCATACATCCAGAGCTGCACCATACACTCTGGAACCCATATGCCATGGTGCGCAAGCTGGTTCTGGACTTGGGCCAGGGGAAGCTTGGGATCCTGCTGCAAGAGATCAAGCATTATTAGGTATGTCTTGATCTGGGACTCTGGGGCCTTCTTTGGCTTCTTTGCCATCCCAATTGGATTCTCCTTGTTAATGAAGTTGTTGAATTCTCTCATGATGGTGGCTCAGGTAAATTTCAATTGGTTTGTGATTTGCTCCTAGGTCAGGCCACGCTGTTTCAGTGCCAAAATTTTCTGAAGAATTTGGGAAGTAATAATTTGGCACTTATGGGCGCTGGGCTGCAGGAGTTGAAGTCTGATTGGCTAAAGGGGGAGTAATTTGGCATTGGTGGGCAGTTGTTCCAAACCAAGTTTGCCATTCTGATTGGCTTGTTGACTGGTGCCAGGTGGGGGGTTAGGAAAGGGGAAAGAGCTGAGCAAGACTCTTGGTGATTAGCAACCAAGGCAAACCCATATGGGTTGGGGGTCAATGTAAAGACCCAACAATTGGGGGAGTATTTTAGCAAAATAAGGTACCAAGTTGGCAACTTGGAAACCTGTGAGTGCTGTCACAATGGAATAGACCAACATCATCCATCTGAAGACCTTGGTGTGTACGTTATAATGTCTGAAATTACTGGCAAAATATGTGAGTACATAGTATATACAGGTGTATATAGCTACGGACTGGGTGAAGTGGGGTGATACCAACGTGGGCCAGGAGTACTGCTTGGAGGAGTTTAGCTGTGCTGGCTTCTTGTAGTAGTACTCGCCAGATGAATTGTTGAATGTCCCATGCTGTTGATTATATTGGTGGCCCCCAATCTCTAGGCATGCTGTGAGGACAGCTGAGAAGATTATATGATTCATCTTCTGATCCTGGGAAAGGGCAGACAAAGCTTAGTGTCTTTAACTTTCTTGTAGGGTAAAGTCTGATTGATTTATGTGATATTATTGAGGGGTAATTTCACTCAATGATAGCACAAACTATCATCAAGTGAATTGGCTTTATTATATACCATCATCCTTGTGGGGGCGTGAATAGAGTAAAACACTGAACAGGGAACCCCAAACACTTGGTGTTGTCTGGAATTCCATTTTGGGAGGGGGATTGGAAGTGGTGTGCAGGCAATGAATTGTTACTTCTGGGCTTGCATTGGCTTGGTGTATTATTGGATGATTTCATGCATCCAATTTTGAATTCTGCAGTTAATGCAGGAATGGGTGGGTTGAGCAGCTTGTCAGCCCCTCCCAAATTTGGTAGGTTCCAAATTTGGGCAGCAGTTCCCCCTCTATTTGGGTTTGGGGAAATTGTCTTTTTGGGTTTCCCCATTTGGCGGGCTGGCCAGGAGACTGGCGGGCAGGCGGCGGCCGCGCCCGGGCAAGCCGCCAGGCTTGGCGTGCGGCCTGCAAACGGCCACGCGGCCCGCGGGCGGGGTATAAAAACTGTCAAAATTAAAAAAAAATTTATTCTTGTTTTCTTGGCTTGGCCTTTTGCGGCAGTTTCCCCAATAAGGGGGAACTGCTGCAATTTTTCATTTTGTTTATTGAGTCCGATTGTGATCAAAATATTGTCCTGAACCAAGGTGTTGTCAGGAATATTCCTGACAGTCAAGTACAAGTTGGCTCCCCTGTTACCCACATCAAAGATCTGGGTGTAAACAGGGGCCTCTGCATACTGAGTCACACCTCTGCTGAAACTGTCTTGGCTGCTGCCTTGTTCACTGAGGTAGTTAAAAAATATTATTAACAAAAACCATAGTAAAATAAAACCAAGCAAAAATCACTAAAAGAAGAAGTTTAAAATTTTATTGTCTTATTTTTCTTGTAATCACCAGTTCATATTTGATAGCTGCTAAAATCATTGCACGCAAAGAAAGAGCCTTGAAATTCAATAAAATGTCTCTGTTTCCAGATTTGATAACTGTTGACTGGCTGCTAAAAAGCTTTTTCCATTTTATGATGCACATACTGTTAGAGCAAGATGACAAGCTGCACTATTCAAAGAAAAACTATGTGGATATAATAAACACAGAGTTAATTGTTTGAGCAACAGTAAGCCAAATTGAGAGGAGGGCTTGACCATTTTGGAACCACGGCCTGTGGAGCATAAAACAGAGGTTAAAATCAAAGTCAAGAAAATTATTTGGAGTGGAAAATTAGAATATTAACGAGACGTGGAGGTGACGTAAAAGGCAGGCCAAGAGACAGCAAAGGAGTCCGAAGCCAACTGAACCATTGCTCCAGCAAAATTGTCAAAGACAGGGGCCAAGAGGCCCAAATACGCAAGCATGAGGTTAACTTTCTTTTTTTATTCCAAGGGTGAGTAAGATATCTAGAAACAAGTTTCTAGAGGGGAATGGGGAAAGTCTTAAGGTAGTTCAGGATGGGGGGAGGGGATTCCACAGCTTCTGATTGGGTGGTACAAATATTTTCAGCAGTTGAAGGTCCTGCATTGGAATTTACATCAATGACATCATAATTCAAAAAATTCTGGCAACCAGTGGGTTGAGCGCTTTCATCACCAAATAACGTATAATTTGTGATTTCTTGTCATAATTATTTGGATAAAAATATGGTAGGTCCAGATTTTCCAGGGCTATTTGAGCAACCCCAGCTTTGACCCATTTTTTGTCAATGACAGCATTTAAATTGTCAATTTCTCTTAAGGGTTTGGCAGCGGTTCTTCACTGGTTTCGGGTCTTACGGGGATGTACTATTCCTTCCATTTGGCTTTCTACCGTAACACATACTACACATATTGCATGACTCTGTTTTGCTTTGGGCTTGTGAAATCTTGCTTCTAGGTTGCTCTATTTTTGTTTCATTTTAGCCCTTCTGTTGGTGCCTCATCTGAATCCTGATAGGATTATAATATATTCCAGAACAACCTCAATCTATTTCTCTTGCTGTGCCAATTCATTCTGTTTGTAGCTTTAACTATGCTGTTTGATGTTTGATATAATTCTGTATTTTGTGTTAGTGATACTACGTCTTGTGTTCAATATTTTGCCAGTTCACAGAAAATACTTGAACTATTTGCTATCTGAAACGTGCCTGACCTAGAGTTTGCTTAAATCTGAGTCTATCTCAAATAAATCTGAGGTATTTTTGCTTAGCGCCATAGCTTTGAAAACCACTGCACCTATATAGCTTAGTTGTTGTGATTTTATCTGTCTAGACTCAGCAGCGTAAAAGCTTGTAGTCACTACTGTTTATTTCCAATTATGGCTTACGGTTTCTACATTAATTTTTTGGCTGTAAATGTGCACCGTTGATTGTATGTTTTGATAAGTTTGATCTTTTTATCAAGTTTAATCCCAAAACAGACACTCAGAATATCTATTTACATTCTCTGTTCTAGATTGTATGTCTTGATCAGGATGAGCTGGTAACAGTATTATAGATTCCCTCATTTGTTTTGATATTTGATATTTTGGTTGTCAGTTTCAGTTGCTATTGGAGCTCGTTGTTGGATCAAGTTTGTAACTTTTGTGACTGAGTTTGATGCATCCTTAAAGACCATAGTTAACATGGTAGCTTCATTCTGCGACTGAAACTCATTCCTTCTAGTGCTTGGTACATTTGTTGTTGGATCATTGTACATACGTCCCCAGTTTACATAGGTCATCGTGTGACTGGACATTTCCGTCAATTGGCAATGTTTTCTGTAGAACTTGCTCCTATATCTATCAAAAAGGTTGAGATCTGCTGTGTGACTGAACCGATGTGTTTGGGAATGAACAACTTTTGTTTATCTCAACAGGTTGTAGAACTACTGTACAGCACATCAGTTGACCCTAACACTTACCCCCAGCTGTGTGGGACAGCCATCAGGATTAACTCATGCGCCATGGACTGCCCTCATGTTGACACCTTGAAAGGTTGTTTTTATCTTCATCCCTGATGGTTGCAATTAAAGGGTTAAGATCGAAAGTGGATACAGCTTTTATCATCAAGACCACTTATTCAAGCCTGAAAAACTACCCAGAAGATAAAAACAGCAAAATAATGTTTAATGAGTGTTGTTAAGGAGGCAGTTCAGCGCTGTATGAGTTAATTCTGGTGCTTGGCCTATCTAACCAGAGGGCTTTTTTCAAACACTTGCCTACAGAAAAGAGTTTAGTCCTGGTCAGCAAGGTTCTATCAGCTGATCCTCTCTAGATGCTCAGACCATAACCAGCAAATGATTGTTGCTATTACAGGCAGCACCATTGCTGGCATGGTAATACTGGGGAAAATTTATGATACCTGATTTACCGCTATGGGCCATAGATCTAACTTTGCTTTGGTAACAGTGCCAATTGAAACTGGAGATCCTAGGGAAACTTCCAAGCCTGCCAGGACAACTCAGGTTACTTGATACCGCCACCACATTGTTAGGGTTTAAAGTATATTGCAACATTAGAGCTTAAGAGTGAAGATAGAACCTAGCTTCTTGGTGTGCAGCATGTATAATCCACTCCAAAACCCCTTTAACCTGAGGGACCCAAATTTGGAGTGTATGCCATTGTAGTAAAAGCCAGCTAAAGAGGAGATGCCCTAAGTTTAAAAGGGAACCAGAAATTGTACAGAGGCAGGAGACAAGGTGAGGCCTGAGCAAACCAACCCTTGGGATGGAGTACTTGACTTTTGAAAAATAGCTACTGGTTGTTAGGTAGGTGGGGGAGCGCTGGCTATCTGAACTGCATATTGCAGTCATATGGCTTTAACCGCCAGTCAAAGCTGAATCTGATAGACATGACACTAAGGTCTAAGCCGCCATTTCTAATGGCTCTGGTGATTGAATGTCTCCGACTGGTCATTGTGAGCTTGTGGTGAGGGCAATATATTTCTTACTGAATACATTGGCAAAGCAGGGGATGTTCAGCTGAGCAGGGCCCATTATGGCTTTTCTAGTGGAGAATCAGCTTCTCATGGGAAATACTCAAAGCTAACAAAAAAATTTGATGGGCTGGATTGGATGTAAGAGGGAGGGTTTTATCGGAACAAAGATCAGTAAGGGTTGCAAGTGCTAGCTATGAAATATAAGTACAGTTGCGGAAGTAAGAGATGACTATTTATAAACTGAAATAATTTGCTCTAAAGTAAGATTGAGTGGGTTCATCTATAGGACATGTATATAAGGAAGATGAGGAGTGGGGTAGTAGAAGACATGTGGATTGGGAGAAACCAAAAACTGATGCTAAGCAAGCATTTCAAACGGGAGTTGGCGATCTGAAGAAAACTTCAAGTTCTCGAAACAGGCTATCCTTCAGCAGCATTTGACGCAACTTTAGTCCTTCTCATGTAGCAATTTGAAAGCGCAGCTTAAAACATTGGTCAATGATCAATGGGGAGAATAATGAACCCAAGTAAGAATAATCAAGAAAAGGTTTCGCCTACGATATTAAAGAAGATCTGCGGGAGACGGGAGATGAGTTTGATGGACGGACGTTATCCTCAGGACCCTACGCCAATATGCTTAGTATACCTCATGCTTAAAATTGCTCAACTTACAGCTATTTTTCTCAGGCGTGAAGGGGTAAGTGACAGCTTAACTGTCCGACCAGAGTTGAAAAGCTCTTCAAAGTCCCGTGAGCGGTCGTTGTTCTAAAAGAGAGTTGTCAAATATTGTCAAGACAATGCATTACTATGGATAAATTGGTAGATAGGTGATCGGATAGCTGATTGACAGGGTTTGCCTCGAGAGGTTCGGCAGATAGAGAAGTTTCAGAGCTGATAGCCTCTGGCAGTCGCATTATTGAAGACCGGGGACTTGAAACTGCAGCATCCATCTCTCCGTTATCTGAATGCTCGTAGAGATGGGAATCGGCAAAGAAAGCTAAAGATGTTGAATACCCGAATTTAGAAACAAACTTACCCTGTGAAGTGTTTAGAGAAGGGAGGTTGCTGTCATCAACAGTGAGAGCTTTAAAGGTTTTAACCTAACAAGGGGTTTATAAGTGGTTTAGAAAGTTGAATACCTCGAGAGATTGAAAGTATCTGGTTTCGCTGGCAAGTTGATTAATTAAAGGATCATGGAAAAAAATATAGGCTATTCTATCAGCAGATATAGAAGAAAGCTTCTCTTTGGCTACACTTAAAGCAGTCCTATGAAGAAGGAAACGAGCAAGCTGCTCAATGGCATTGGCAATAAAAAGGCCAACGGGCAGGCTGAAATACTGGGCCCCAGGGCGATCAGTGAAGGCGCTGTGGCACTGCTTTGGGCATAGGAGACCACAGCTGACAACAAAACGTCTCATGTGGGAGAGGTAGCGGGCTCTATGGTTGGGTTTTTCATCTGAAATTGTATCTACCGAGTCAGTTGTTTTTACTCTATCCTGAGCAGACATGACAAAATCTAAAGAAAGGCCGGTGATCATCTGGGTAGAGCGAGATTTAGCGTCATCAGTACAGCGCTTGAGAAGCTCTTTATCGGGAATCAGACGATTCAAAACGTATTGGTAGTGGCTGATGCCATATTTACCAGAAGCATTTTGCTGCTTTACCATTTGTACAAGAAATTGGTCCAAGTAAAGGTTAAGAGCCTCAACAGCGCGGGCGGACAGCTTAGCCTTGGCAACCTTTTCCATGACCTTGGTAGCATTTTTTTGCGAAACATAGTTGAAAATGGTTTCAGTACCTTGCTGTCGAAGCATTCTGGCTGGGCGTAGAGTGATTAAAACGAATCAGGGGGGCCTGGCCAGGTTGTATGGGTTTTAAAACAAAAGCAAGGAGCCTTTTTGCCCCACATTACTCGAGAATATAGTCTGCCATATCGGGAAGCGCTCTTATTTGTGGCTGACAGGTCGTTCTCAAGGAATCGCACACGATTTATGAGAACCATTTATCGTAGATGACTTTAAAAATTAAGTCGCTAGCCAATCAAATATGCGTATGTTTCAGGTCCAAAGCAAACCCCCTTGTCTTGAGCTCGGTGGATTTTTATGGGCATGAGTCAAATGAGCTGATTCTTGAGCTGTAGCCAATCAAATACCTTTCTCTGATGCTATGGTGGAACAGTATCTCTTACAGTATTCCAAGGCTTTCTACCATAATATTCAATTGGCTGGAAGTAATGGTAAGAAAAGGGCTCTTGCAGATGGGCACCAAATATAATCACGTTAAATTAAAATGCAAATTTAACTTTTATTTTATGAGTTTATTTTTTTGTAAGACTTGCTATAAGTTTTATATCTACTTACCAATCCAAAAAGTAGCCATGATAATTTATGGCAGAGTCTTTGGTACAATATGAGCTTTAATTCATCTATTAAAATGCAAGTCTTAGAAGAGGTTCGGCATTAATCTATCTGCAACTGAATAAATAAACTTATCCAGGTATGATATTTAACAGTGCCATTTCTGATTTCATAAAGCAATAGATGTGAGTGTCTCGAAGCATAGGCAAGGGGAATTTAAATAAGCAATTGAAAAATATTTTTAAACAGAATAGATCTGCACTCAACGCTATCCACCAAGAGAGGCTGTCAATGGAGCGTGACAAATCAACACTTGGGCAAAATGCTGAGAATATTTTTAAAATTTGAAATCAATAAGCATTTGCTATTGATTTACTATAGAGTAGACTGCTAAAATAGTTTAAAGTCTAAACCTTTTTTTATATCGATATGATGGTTCTTCAGGAGGTATGCTATCAACTCAAAACAGGAATAATGTTCATCCATAAAGCAACCTGAACCCCAACTGAAACTGTTCAAATGATAGGAGCAGAGTCAAACTTCATAATATCAGCTGCCTCACAATCTGACTCGCATCTTAATAAATTGCAAACGGTCCCAATTAGGAATGGGGTTAAGGTATTTCAAGACTGATACTTTGCCAATCAAATGAGGATGCCTTGCGATTATGCTGTCATACTTATGACACATCAGATTGAAGTCACCACGCCTCCCAATCATGGCCCAATTAAAGCTCCAGTCCAAATTTATTGTTCCAATAATTTATTCCCAAGCATTGGCAATCACTCTACCAAGCCAATCTGAAATTCCATGAGCTGATCCCTTTATTTTTTCATATGGATAAACAAACTTTTATTTTTTAGACTTCACTATAACCAGCTGTTAAAACGGTGCAGTATGCATTTAATTACCTTTGATCCTGCAGAGCCTATCAATATCAATTCGATGCACAAAGCCTTAATGTTTCCGATCTAGAACCAGCGCATGCCCACACCTCTGGGACTTCAATCTAAACAAAATCCAACCTGGTTAGTTTGCAATGCATTTACCAAAAAATAACCATTCTAAACCAGGCCCGCCAGCAAGGGCCAAAGTTTTCAGAATCGTCTATAAATAAAATGCTGGTATTGCTTTGTGGTTTACTCTAGGATCCACAGCTCTTGCCACATCCTTTACAAATACTAAACCAAACTGTTGATGATTTAAAATCATGGAGCCTTAGTCTACTCCAGTCTGGAAAAATCAGCTCTCTTGATAGCTGATTCATACCCACTGAAAACCAAGAGATTGGATACTTCAGTTTCTAGCAGATTGGTGTAGAAATGATAACACTACTGTCAAGTATATACTTCTGAGAAGTATATGGAACAAATAAAGGGGAAAATAGAGAGGAGAATGATACTTTATTGATATGAATATTGGGGATTATATAGTATCATGTGAAGTCACATACTGTCCATGTGCATCATGATAGCCATAGAACTTGTCCAGGTAATGTTTTATTTAGGACTCAAAAGGTTTGATCCCTGTATAAGATGGACAACTGATAAGAGTGCCACTGACTTAATGATTAGTCAGGGAATCACTCAGGGAATTACTTCCCTGAGAGAAAGTAATCATAGATGTTGTGACAGTAGTGTAGGAACAATAACTGTTAGGAACCCACCCTGCAGGGAATAATCTCCCAACATGATGGATTAAGGCAGAAGGGTTTACCCCAGTGATCATAGAACCTATAGGTATAGAAACCATACCCAGATGTAAGAACTCTCCTAGGATTAGGTATCTCCCAAGTAAGGGATTGAAACACCCAAGGAAGGTGTACACTCCCAAGTAGGCAAGTAAAGAAATGTAGGCAAAAGGATGAAACAGACTGGCTTCCACAGGTTTAGTTGACACAGATTGAGCTTGTTGCTTGGTAGGAGGGTTGGTCGAGAACAATGAAGCTGTGTATCATTTCCCTGGCACCACTGGTGCCCACTTTCTATTATTGCAATACTCTGTGCTGGTTCCTGTCCCAGGGTGTATCTTCATCTGAACAGAGGATTGTACTAAAGTACAAAGCAAAATTAAAGTCACTCATTTAAGCCTGATTCCCCAAATGGGAAAATATTAGGCGGTTTCATGAGGGAAATTCTAAAAGTCTTACAAGCAATAAAAATGTTTAAGTTTGGGTAAAAACTCTATATTGATTGAGCAATTGTGATCAACAATCCTCAGAAGCTTATATATAAATTGGTTTGGGGAATTTAGAAGGAAATTATACCTGAAACAGGGCAGTTATGCAAAGGAAGTTTCAAAAATCAAATATTCCTTAACAGTTTTAAACCAGCTTTCCTCATCACCAGTAAGTTTTTAACTTACTTTAACTGCAAATTTGGGTCTTGGGAGGTAGTTTGGCTTGATATCATTGACAGTTTGTTTGATTAACTTGGTTTGAGACTACAACGGGTGTTTGAGACTTTTTGGAGCCTGCTACTCCTGCTAGCAGTTGGTTAATGTCACCCAAACTTGTTGCAACATCTGATCGGCTGGAAACTTCATGCTTGAGCTTAATTTTATCTTTGAAAGATAGGTTTGAACCAGTAGTTAAGGGGAATAGAAAGGTTCTGGGTCTGAGTTTTGGTCTGGACTTGCAATTTACCTTAATATCAAATTCACTGGGTGACTGTTTGTTTGTTGTTTTTTTCTTCTAAATCCAATTGTTCAGATAGAATTTGGCCTTCAATTCCATAGTTCCCAGAACCCAAATAAACAACAATTTCAGTATTTTCAGGAAGATTGGTGTTGGGATCATCATAATTGATGATCCTGACAATAACACTATACTGATAATTGGTTTATTGTATGGAATGTGTCACAGATGGTTCCATCTATTCTGGAATTGCCTGCCCTCAAAAATCAAAGCATCAGGAGCCAGGCCCAAGAAAGTGCCCTTAAGACATCATGAAGATATTAAACAATCCATTGACCATAAGTGGGTTTTAGCCAAACATGTGGATATTTTGACCAAAGAAAAAAGTTGTTTAAAGCCTTAAAACCCAGAAACCAGGTAATTGGGTGTTTTTCAACCCCAAAATTGAAATATGTCATCATAATTTTTTTGTCAATTCAGATGGCTCAGTTACAAAAATTCCCCTGATTATGTCAGCATCCCCTCCAAACACCCATATGAGCTGGGTTAGAGCTCAGAACTACCTCATTAGTTCAATAAGACCATAAGTATTTGAAAATCTCAGTTTTCTGTTATTGCTCAAAAAATCTCCACAGAAAGGAATTTTCGCTCACATATATACCTTTATGGCTTCTCGTAAGTTGTGGTGTTGATTTTGTGGCCTCTGCACTTCTTTCTGCGGCCCTGAGCCTGAAATTGGTAAAATGATTGAACCAATTTGCAAGACTATTTATTTGCAGAATCCTGTCACATTTCCTCAAATTGCTGCCCTCTTTATTTTTGCCTCAGCTTTTCTCAGCTGTCTTCCCCAATGCCTCTATTTGAAGTTTACCATTTATCAAATTCTGTTGTTGAGAGCTCTAT
Source organism: Entomophthora muscae (assembly GCA_014839935.2). Taxonomy (NCBI): domain Eukaryota; kingdom Fungi; phylum Entomophthoromycota; class Entomophthoromycetes; order Entomophthorales; family Entomophthoraceae; genus Entomophthora; species Entomophthora muscae. Next base: position 6,587 of record QTSX02003807.1, on the reverse strand, counting down.
TGTTGTTGAACGTTTTCAGCATCTGGATCTGGATCTTTTATCTTATCAACACTTCAGAATTTCAGCAAGGCTCCACCGTTGCACAATCAGAAGCCAGCACAATTTTAGAGCCTCTCTCTTAACACCCTTTTTCCCAAATGAACCCGTGTTTTCAGATATCTTCACTTAGATAACAACAACAGTCACCTCCCAAAAAATATATAGAAGATTTCTTGGTATGTGGGATCATAAGCCCCCAGGTACTTCTTATTCCCATCTAGTTCTGGCTTGGATCCAAAAAGCGTCAACAAACCATCAGGAAGCCCTTCCCTTGTTAGAGCAGTGGTGATGAGATCTGAACTCCAATAAAGTTTATGGGGATGAATTGCCTGTACCAAAATCAGAACTGAGAAAGGAAAGATACACTGGAACTTAAAGCTTACACATCTATGGAAGAAGAGAGCCAATCAGAGGACTGAAATGAGGAAGGAGGTAAGAAAAAAATATGACAGTGAGCAACCAAAAAGAAATGGTTTCAAAACAATGGATACAAAGCCTGTTGGTTGCAGATGGAGGCTGTTCACAACCAGGACAGGGTGGCGGCAGCCACAGCATGGGACAGAGGGCTTTCATTCCCAAAGATGCTTTTATCTAGGGGAGGGACAATAAAGTTTCATACTTTGTAAGAAGAAATATATGAGAACAAGTTTTCAGGAGGGTGAGGGTCTGTCAAGATTTTGTGATCTTGGGGAGAGATCTTTATTATTCATTATATTAGGGATGTTGATATAGATTGTATGAGGACAATTTTTGCTACCAATTGGGTCTAGGTGTGGCTATAACCTGGCAACGTTTCAAGTCCGTAAGAGAAATACACTGGTCTGCAAATAGACAACGGTAGTCCATTTGGATTTTTCTGACTACTAGGTGTCTGCTAGTAGTGATACAACAATAGAGATCTTCTATCTCTATCTTCAAGGGTGATAATTATGCTCAATTTCTAATCAGGAGAGCACCTTATATAGGGTGGATAAGACCTCTTGCCAGATTGTTATCTGACACTTCCAACTCTTACTAGTCAGTCTATCTATCCCCCAGACTGCTAGTTTCAGCCCCCAGAGTTAGTCAGCCATGTCAGTCTGGCATGGGACTTCAATAGATTACTGGATCTCAGCTTATCTTATGAGCGTATTGGCGGCATCCTGTTGGCAGTTCTTGCATATGCAAGTTTGATTACCCTGTCAATTGGGTTTTTGCATCATGCAGTATTCTTCTGAACGACCTTCTATATTAATTGTAAGTTTTGATGCGTCTTCAGGTGCAAATTTTTGGCAGTAGCATATCTTGCATTATTATTTGGGAACCCTCAGTCTTATTGGCTGATGAGCATTCTGTGATTATAGTCAGGAATCATCTGATGCGTTTGTAAGCTCTGCAGATTTATGACAATTGGTCGTCTTTAACCAATCAGTTAGAAGAATTGATGGTCAAGTCTACCATACTATTCCAAAAGCCTTACATTTCCCCCAGCTAGACTGGACCATATATTCTCGTTGACACCGTCATTTTTTGCATGGATAAATTTTCAAGTTGCTCAAACTATACCAGCAAGACAGACGCCCAACAGTACATTGCAGAGATGTCAGAGGAGGAGCACAAGGCGTTCTACAAACTTTCCCATAAGGCCAGACAGGCATTAATCCAAGGAATTTGAGATGGAGGCTCCAAATCAGTTTTTACTGGGCTAGATGACCCTTTCCTTTCCAGGGCTCAGGAGGAAGGCAAGCAGTCAGGAGGGAGTGATATGACTCCTTCCGGGAAACATCCAATAGAGGGATCAGAAGAAGAACATTCACCTAAGAAGGCTACTTGGGCTTCCAGCCAGGCTACCAAAGGGCAAGAAATAGTTGTGACTCTGGCTTGGGATTGTTATGATGCCTTCAGAGGGACCCAAGAGTCTGTGTTTACACAATTCTGTCTGGGAGAGGAAGGATTCACTATAAAGAATCTGTTTTCAGGCAAGGTCATTATTCCTCTGTTTCTTTTCATAGTGACACAGAAGAGTTCTTGGATTGATTTAAAGAAACAGATCCTTCAAACTGCCAGTGGGTTTTATGCAGTGGAAGACTCACCCTCTTGGCAAAAGACTATGCAAGAGTTGACCAATCTTCTTGTAGACCCAGCAACAGTGTGTGCAGTGGACATGTAAATCTTGGGGTTTATTTTTGACTTTGGCCTGGATGTCATCAAAAGCTGGATCTTCCCTTTGGGTCCCTTTCCTGAGATATACAGTTCCTTGGGTACCAAAAACTCAGATGCTTGGGATAGTTGCATTTGCAGGGTGGCATCCATATACTAAAAGGAAGGGCAAAAACCTAGTAGTGCTGTGGATTGAAATTTTGTAGGCAAAGACCACAGCAGGCAGGAACAGGTGTCAGGAAGCCAGTAATAGGTAGAGGCATTGGGCGGCTTGGGGTGAGGTGCAGCTGAGCCGGCGGGTAAGGCCCACCATAGAATGGGTGCTAACTTGATAATGTAAGATACAGAACACCCGAGCAAGGACCAGGGTCCAGAGTTGGGGACCATGGAATCCACCATTCCTGTCAAAGTAATGTAGAGTACTCCAAACAGTTGGGACATTATTTTTCTTGTTATGCCTAGGCGCCAGATTGGTTATTTTATAACTTAATCACATTATTCATATTCAAATTATTCAGAAAGAGTAAAATATAATCAATCCCAAATATTTAATTGATCTTGGGCTTGGGTGATTTTTTAAAAAATAATTCATTGATTTTATAATTGAAAATTGCAACTTATAGTACTACTGAAAATATCTTAAGTGCTACTACAAACCAAAAATATTTATGATGAGTTGCATGGGAGAGTAATAGCAGCCCCAAAGCTATAAATGCTATTACCCTATCTTTGGCTCATCATAAATATTCTTAGTTTGTTTCAGAAAAAAAGGTTGTTGTTTTTGAAAGACTGATAACTCTATTTAAAATACACCCTCTAGTAAGCTGCCCTACTTCATGAACTTGCCCCAATACACTACTAGCATCTTCTGATATTTTTGTTTCTCTGGTATCATCACATGATTTCAAATGATAAAATATCTCAGAATATTCTGAGAAGCTTTCAAATGTTAAAGGTGAAGTATATAACTTCCCATCTTTCATCAAATATGAAAGATTAATGCGCAGATTTTTAACTTCAAGCTCTCTTTTTATAGGCCTAAATTTCCTTTCATAAATATAAAAAAATGCTTTTTGGGAAACAATTGAACCAGTTAAAGATGAATTGTATAATTCTTTTCTTCTTTCTTCTTTCTCACAAATATTTTTTAGATCATTAATGTTGTTAATATAAAGTACATTTTCTTTTTCCTTTAAAATTTTTGATATTACACCAAAGTGACCATCAACAATGCTTTTTCCATGGCATTCAACAAAACAGTTATATTTTATGGAACCCTTAATATATTTAGGTGCCTCTTTAAATAAGTAATATAAAAATTCATATGATCTAAAATGATTTCCATTATCTGTCCATACTTTTATATTTTTTATTTTTTTAAATCTATCTAATTTAAGAAGACTTATTAGACATTCACCTGAAAATAAAGAATCATGTGATAATATTTGAGACAAAAAATCATGATATTCATATTTAATTTTATTGTTTTCTTTAAAAACTAATGCAAACCCTAATAATGAGATTGGTTTTTTTGAATAAAAACAATTATTGGTCTCAATTGGACCACCTCCAACCTTTAAGTTTTCTTTATAATCTATAACTACAACACAAGACTCACCATCTAGTTCATTAATATCTTTTTTATATTCACAATTTTGATGAACATAAAAGTCTTGGTGCTGATTAATAGTCTTTAAGTCATTGTCTATAGATCCTGGTAATGGTAAGTTTTTACTTTCACATTCTTCCTTCTTTTTTTCTAGTGAATTTTTTAAATTACAAATATTGCACATATCGGTTTGTTTTTTACTTTTTATTATATTTTTAGGGATTAATTTATAGTAAGTGGAAATTGAAACTGAAATTTCATTTTTTATTTTCATATTTTCATATATTTCTTTTTTTGTTTTAAGTAGAGAGTATTTAATTTCAGTTGAGTAATTACTCATCTCTTTTTCTATATCTTTATAAATTTTTTCAGGCACTTTTTTTGTAAACTGGCTTGTTTCAAAAGAATTTTCCAGCAATTTTTTAATTATTTTTTTAGTTATTTCTTTTTTTAATGAATAGTTATTATTTTTTTGGCTTTTTTTGTTTAAGCTTACATTTTTATTTTTATTTATTTTTCTTGAGTATTCAAACTCACTTTTGGTTATATTAAACCCCATATCATTAAGCTCTTTTAAAGAGTAACTGGAAGTAACCAGAGATCGCAAGGCTGGGAGATGTTTTTGGGGAGAAGATTTCATGAGATCCTTTAAGTTTTCAATGAACTCATTGCCTTTTTGATTTTGAATAGTTGGCAGGAACTGAGCTTTCCCAAATTCAGTTTGAGTAAGGAAGTGCTTGATGAAATTATCAAGATCATCACCAGCAATAAAGAGGAATGCCTTTTTTAACATTGCAATTCTCTCTCTTTTTGTTGAAGCTCCCAAGGAAAAAAGGGTAGCATGGAAGAAGTAAATTTAACTGAGGACATGGTAGTATTTTGAATCTGTAATTAGGTCAGATCTTTGATGTGTGCCTTAATGATGGAGTAGTTATGATCAGAATGTGGTCTTTGAATTGGGTTATTTGGATTAGAAGCTTTGTGGTACTTTAGCTCTTATATACCAAGCTAAATGACACCATTCTGAAAGAAATGGTGTGATAGCTTTTATTATAGTTTGAACTTGAATTTATGTTTGCAGAAATTAATTAAATACCCAGTTTTCATGCACAAGTGATATATGTGAAGCAGCTAAGCATTATTATTACATCATATCCTCTTTGTAATCAATGCAAATCAATTAAAATGATGTATTCAGTTAATTGTAACTCTTCCGCATATTTTTAAATGATAAAATATTAAAGGATTCCATTTAAAGAATGCTCAATTTGAGGTTCGAAGCTCACTTGAACCTTAAAATCAATCTAAACAGTGATAAAAACATCCTAACTTCAAACTATCATAAAATCCTAGAGAATTGAGCTTTTTAAATAAAATAAAATGCGAAAATAAAGCTCTCAATCTTATCTTTAATTTCGTCAAATAAAAAACATCTGTTGTGTATTCAAAAAAGAGTATTTATTAGCTTTGAAGTGATCTACTTTATATCATTAGATATAATCATATAATAAAATCTGGATTATGCTCTTTTAAATTACTTTTGCTTTAATATTGAGCATAGTATACATATTAAAATTTTTACACCAATAGAAAGATAAGATTCTTAGCTTCATTTTTGATAGTTTACAGTGTGAAAAAATATTAATTTTTCATTGAGTTATTAATGTTTTAAATATAAATTGTGTAATTAGTTACTTTTTCAAAATCGAACTGTGTTATGCTGCGACTTGAGCAGCATGTGCATTAGAAAATGGCCTAATCTCTAAAATAATGACCCAGTTGGGTAGAGGTGGTCTCGGCTGCGGTGATAGGTTCCAGTGGGCGGTCTGGTCTTGGGGTTAATGGCAGAGTCATGGGAACAAAGTACAATGGCAGGTAGTTATACTTGTCCTTGAATAATAAGGGCGGGATCTCAATCCTCTTTCCTTCACATCTTATGTATTTGGTACTTATAGTCCTTTTCAATGGGTCAGCAATGAGGATGGTTTCCAAGCTGTACTACAAATAGGCTGAGTTGGGCAGGTATTCAGTAAAGTGCACAGGTCCAAAGGGGGCTCCCGGGGGACAGTATAATGCCTGGGGCGGTTTGGCAGGTTGGTCTCTGGAGGGGGCGGCAGCCTGGTTGTCTACTTGACTGGAATTAAGATAGAAGATCACTAAGACTAGATAGGGTAAAATTTTTTCAAACCAAAGGTTCATAAACTTTATTATCAAAAATGACAATGTGGTCATCACCACACTACCAGCGTTCTTATACCATGTGATTTTGCTTCTTCGCTTTTTGCAGGCTTCAGGTCCATGGGCGGTTTGCCAGTAGGGCATGGATCTTGGATTTGGGTCTGGAGGGCATCAGGTTCTGGTTGGGTACACTCTGGCAAACAGAAGTGGCAATGCTTAATTTTGCCGCTTTGGTTCACCATGTCACCTGAGCGGGCTAATTGCATTTCTCTTTCTGGACTGGGGACTGGCAGCAGTTGGTGCTTATTGGCAGGGCTAGTAGTGAACCTTGCCCAAGCCACGGCTTCTGCGTAGGTCTGGGCCCTCAGTGGCACCGGTTTGGCAGTTCTTGGCTGGACTGGCTCTGGGGAACAGAAGTGGCAGTGCTTTGTTTTGCCGCAGTTGTTCACCATGTCACCTGAGTTGACCAATTGTAATACCTTTTCTGGACTGGAGACTGGCAACAGCTAGTGTCAAAACTGCAGGCTCAACCCGCCAGCAAGGTTCCAACCAAGCAGGTTTGTGACCCGCAATCCAATTATCTGATCACCCAAAGCCAGACTAGGAAGTCAACTCAAATTAC